>CABHPR010146564.1:7347-18354 GCA_902168415.1 Peromyscus melanophrys
TATACAGAAGAGGGCGCCAAATCTCATTACAGATGGTTGTGAGCCACCATGTGGGTGCTGGGAATTGAACTCAGGACCTCTGGAAGAGCAGTCAGTGCTCTTAACCTCTGAGCCATCCCTCCAGCCCCATTTCTCCCCTTTCTATGGGGAAATTTTCTCTTTTTTTCCTTTTCTCCCTCCTCTCTATTGGGAAGTTTTTCCTTTTAATTTTTTCACCTTCCCTTTTTCTACCATGAAGATTTTCTTTTTTATCTCCTTTCTTTCCCTTTTCTTTACTGGGATGTTTCCTTTTTCCTTTTTTATTCTTTGTCTCCGGCTCTTGTGTTTTTAAGCGTGCAGTTAACCTTTCAGCCTTTCTTATTCTAAATCAGCTTCATCTAAAGGAAGAGGAGGAGAGTCATCTCCAGTGTCTTGGCTCTCCTCCCTTCCATTTTCCTCTGAAACAGCATTCTTATCTTCCTGTTTAGGAACATTCTCCTCTGCTGACTGACATTTCTAGCTAGAATGTGCTCCTTTTTATTCCCTTGTTCTACCTCAGATCCAGCTTTAAGTGACTCCTCACTCTGCAATGGCTCCAGAGCATTTGAAATTAAATTACATAAAGACCAATTTTTTGGGGGGGGGTTGTTGTTGTTGTTGTTTTGTTTTTTTGAGACAGGGTTTCTCTGTGAAACAGTCCTGGCTGTCCTGGAACTCACTCTGTAGCCCAGGCTGACCACCACCCGGCAAGACCAAATTTTTAACAGGATGGGCTCTCCTCTCTGATGAGCTCTCCTCAAAGCTCAACACTTGCTTCCATGCCGTCAGTTTAATTGAACCTGAGGAGTTGCCTGAAACCAGTGGTGATGCCGTTTAATTAATACAAAAAGCTCTATAAGCTGGTTTTCCTTCACTTTCGCTCCAGGTCCTTTTAACGGGAATTTTAATAAAGGCATATACCATTGCTCCTGAGATGGGAAGTTTCCCCAAACCCAGCCAATCCTGGAGTCCTCTTACCCTGAGAGCGACTTCCTCCAGTCCTCAAGATGTCCCGATTCTATGTCCTTCTTCAAGCTTCACATTGGCGCGCCAATATGTTGTGGGTCGGGTGTGGGTGTAGGTTCACTCGGGTCCATGGAATCAAGAGACAGAAGCACCTCAAGGATGACCTAGCCTTTCCCAGCTGCAAGGGGGGATCTGTCTCTACGGACTGGACCAACATAGCTTAGCAAAGGGGCCCTTTATTGCTCTCCAATTTACACCTTGTAGCAAGTTAATCTTCATACCCCAACACCTCTCACCTAAGCTTCCCAAAGGGACAATGCCAAATGCAAATTCTCAGCCAAAGAATACCTGCGGTGTTCCTGGTTCTTCTTCAGTCAAACTTGCATAGGCTTTACACCTTCAGAAAATTCTCAGACAAGATTCACATAGAGGGAACCGGGAGACCAAAGGCAGCAATCGCAAATGGCAGATTAAGGCTAGGTGCTAACACTAGAGTCAAACCAGGTGTAGCTGTGCAGGAATTCTCCCAACAGCCTGGTCCCATGGTAAATGGGTGTTTCCATTTTTAGTCACTGGACATTTGCTTCCCGAAGTGGCAGCATCCGTTCACACTTCCGTCAGTAGCATGAGGCTCGGCATCCCCACACATCACCTGTACGGTCTTCTGTATTGTTGTTGTCGTCCTTCCTGGGTGTTATAGAGGTATCTCTTTGTGGTTTTGACCTGTAGCACTCTAGCAATGCTCTCGAGTGTGCTTTTGTGTGTTCACTCATCTCCCACAGTGAAGTTCAAGGTCTGTCATCTATTTTGAGTACATTTTTGTGGATGGTGTCAGGTAAGGGTTTATATTCTCTCTCTCTCTCTCTTTTTTTTTTTTCAATATGTGAAATTTCAGTTTTCTCAGTGCCGTTTTGAAAGGCTTTTGGTTCCTCCATTGAGCTGCCTTTGTATATCTGTCAGACACAGATGATAACAGTCAGGGCTCATATCGCCACCCTCATGTATCACACTCTATGCTCATTTACGCCAATATTGGTGTTTGAGTAATGGGGGCTTTGCAACAATTTTTATAATTTCAAAAAGTACAGGTCTTCTAAATGTGTTCTTTTTAACATTATTTTGATGGTCTGGGCATTAACACTGGGTATTAATAGAGTGCAATTCTCCATTGAAATTTTTTCAACTTTATTCTTTCTGTCTAATTTATGTATTTTGTCATTCATCATTGTTATGTTTTAAGTTTTTCTCATTTCAATATTTGGACCAATGTAGCCTTGATTTTTTTTAAATTATTTTTTATTTAAATTTTTTTTCATATAATACATTTTAATCATGTTTTCCCCATCCTTCAATGCCTCCCAGAATCTCCCCCACCTCCCTACCCACCCAAATGTATATTCTTTTTCTCTCTTCTCTTTCTTTCTCTCTGTCTCTCAAAAAACACAAATACAAAAATCAAGGCAAACAAACAAAAAATAAGATGAAAACAAAACAAAATGAAACAAACATTGCTTTTTTATGTATATGAGTATTATGCATGCTTATATGTTCTACACCACATGCATGTCTGATACCTGCAGAAGTCAGAGCAGGGCATCAGATCCCCCCCAGAACTGAAATTAAAAATGGTTGTTAGCCACCATCTGGGTCCTGAGCAAGAGGAACAGGTGCTCTTAACTGCTGAGCCCACCTGCCAGCCCCAACTGTTTGTTTTCACATTAGAAAAAATATATTACATTGTCAGTACCCTACTAAGAAGAAGGAAGATGTCTTAGTTAGGGTTTCTATTGCTGCAAAGAGACACCAGGACCATGGCAACTCTCATAAAGGAAAACATTTCATTGGGTCTGGCTTACAGTTTCAGAGGTTTAGTCCATTATCATCATGGTAGGAAGTATGGTAGTGTGCAGGTAGACATGGTGCTGGAGAGGTAGCTGAGAGTTCTACATCTAGATCCCCAGGCAGCAGGAAGAGACTGAACCACTGGCCTGACTTGAGCATCTGAAACCTCAAAGCCCACCCCCACAGTGACACACTTCCTCCAACAATGCCACACCTACTCCAACAAGGCCACACCTCCTAATAATGCCACTCTCTATGTACCTATGGGGCCCATTTTTCTTTCAAACAGAAGGGAAACACTTTGGAGATAGGAAAAGAGCAGCTGCCTCTTTCTTTGAGGTCTCTTGAGGCCTCTAAACATGGATTTTCTGTGTGCTATGAAATTGGCATTCTCAGTAAAATGATCCCCAACATACTCCTTCAAAACTGATGAAAATCTATTCACAGAACCCTAATTTGTATTAAAAATGTTCATTGTTCTTAAGGTACCCCCAAACAGGCTAGATGGCTATTTAACTGTGACTAAGAGGCTTGAAAGTTATGAATGCACCTGTTGCTAAGGCTCCCACTGCCCCATTGGCACTGGGCATCCAGCAGGTTCACTAGGCAGCTGGCTGAAGGACCCTGCTGAGTGTGTTCCTCATTGTGAGTCTCTTGAGAGGTGATTTGAGACCAAATCAAAACTGTTAGTATTAGGGACTTAGCAGTAAAAGGCTCCACTGCAGAGAAACAGAAGAAAATACCTTTAACATAAAAAGAGTAAGATACAAAGACTCAGAACTCAGAATCAGCAGGGCATGGTGTGGTGGCTTGAGTAAGAATGGCCCCACTGGGAGGTGGTGGCACATAACTTTAATCCCAGCACCAGGGAGACAGAGGCAGGCGGATCTCTGTCAGTTCAAGGCCATCCTGGTCTACAGAGTGAGTTCCAGGACAGCTAGGGCTGTTACAAGAGAAACCCTATATTGAAATAAATTAAAAAAAAAAAAAAAAAGGAAAAAAGCATGGCCTGCATAGGTTAATATATTTGAATCCTTAGTCATCAGGGAGTGGCACTATTTGAGAAGGATTAGGAGGTGTGGCCTTGCTGGAGTAGGTGTGGCCTTGCTGGAGTAGGTGTGGCTTTGTTGGAGTAGGTGTGGCCTTATTGAAGGAAGTGTGTCACTAGGGATGGGCTTTGGTGTTTCAAATGTCTTAGCCAGGCTCAATGTCACTCTCTTCCTGCTGCCTTTGGATCCAGATGTAGAACTCTCAGCTACCATGTCTTCCTGCATGCCACCATGCTTCCTGCCATGAGGATAATGAACTAAACCTCTGATACTGTAAGCCAGTCCCAATTAGATGCTTTTCTTTATAATAGTTGCCATGGTCATGGTGTCTGCCTTAATTAAGGTTTCTATTGCTGTGAAAAGGCACCATGACCACAGCAACTCTCATGAATGAAAACATTTAACTGGGGTGGTTCACTTACAGTTTCAGAAGTTCAGTCCATTATCATCATGGCAGGGAGCATGGCAGCATGCTGGCAGACATGGTGCTGGAGAGGTAGCTGAGAGTCCTACATCTTGCAGGCAACAGGAAGTTAGGACTATGACACTGAGCGAAGCTTAAGCAAAAGAGACCTCAAAGCCCGCCCCCACAGTGACACACCTCCTTCAACCAGGCCACACCTACTTCAAGAAGGCCACACCTCCCAATAGTGCCACTCCCTACAAGCTTATGGGGGCCAATTACATTGAAATGACCACAGTGTCTCTTCACAGCAATGGTACACTGACTAAGACACGTGGGAATAAGGCCCAGGCAAGCAGGTTCTTTTCAACATCTGTCATCTGTTTACAGCAGCCTCTGTTTTTAAACATAACCTGTGGCTTTTCATGCAGTGGTATTTGTTTTGGAAGCTGGGCTCACTTGAGTGTTGGGCATATGCTCTTCATCGACTGTTCCCTTCATCACAGCTTGACCCCTTCTGATCAGTTCTGGTTTGAAGTTGATTTTGTTAGAACAGTCATGCTTGCTTGTGTCCCGGTTCCATTTGCTTGGAACACCCTTTTCTATACTTTAAGTTAATGTCGCTGCTGAAGTACGCTTCTTTTGGACAGCAAAATGTTAGGTGTTGTTTTCTAGTTCGGTTTGCTAGTCCATGTCTTTTGATTGGGGAACTGAGACCGATAGTTGAGAATGGTTAGTGAAAGGTGTGAATTTAATTATTGTCACTTGTGGACTTTGTAGTGTTTTCTTAGTCCTCTTTTGCTTAATAATGGTCCAGCACCATTTCTTTTTTCCCGTAAGTCTCTTGGATGTTGTTGCTGTTCTTTCCCCCTTCACTCTCAATCCGAAATATTCCTTCCAGTATCTTCTGTAGGCATAGTTTGGTGACCATAAATCTTTTTAGCCTCTTTTTATCATGAGAATTTTTTCTCGCCTCTTCAATTATGACTGATAACTTTGCTGCACATACTCGTCTGAGTTTGCATCCACGTCCTTTCAGAACCAAACATACATTGCTCTAAGGCCTTCTGGTTTTTGAAGCTTCTGTTGAAAAGTCAAGCTGTGAAAAACGGTGATGTGGCCTGTGTTTGAGGCTGGTGTGAGAATGCTCACCCCTACCCACACCCCCATACAAACCCTCATCCCCAAATTCCTCAGTGTGTGTGTGAATAGATGTGGTATTCCCAGTGGGGTGAGTACCCAGGAAGTGCTCTGACTCACAGGAAAATGCTCACCGGGGACGTGACTGCTTCTGTTTTCCTGTATGAGGTGGTTGGTACCACTGAAGCGTCTGAATGAGAGACTCTCTGTCTTAATAAGCCTCCTTGCAGGATGGAGTGTTTCAGTAACAGAAGAAACTGCCACATAATACCTAAAACAAATTCGAACACTAGCAACACTATCTTCTACTAGAAAGGACTCTTCCAAGTCCCCATGGCACTTGATAATTGTAAAAGTCTCTGGGTTTCAACAGTAAGGCTGTAGGAGTCCCCTGAGGATTCCGGAAATGTCTATAGTAATTGTTAGTCATGTTTGAACGAAGTAATTTATTGCACATGTTTAACAGTATGCTGCCCGCTGAGTCTATCGCTAGCTTTTACATTATCTGTTGTTTTTACAAAACCAATCAAGATTTAAAATGGGAACTTTATTTTATGTGTAAAAACGTTTCTTAAAGAAAAAAAAAGAAAGAAAAGAAAAAGATGTTGATCCTTCTCCCAAAGCTTTCAATACACTGTTTTAGCTTTGTGTTGTTTATTTAATGTTTTAACTATAATATGATGTGAGGTGTTTCTTTTCTGGTCAGTTTTTGTTCTGTAGGCTTCATACCTAGGCAGGCATCTCTTTCCATAGATTTGGTTAATTTTCTTCTACGATTTTATTGAAAACACTTTTTCTGCCTTTGACATGGAACTCTTCTTCTCTGCCCATAATTCAAAAGTTTGGTCTTTTTATGGTGTCCTAAAAATTTTGTGTGTTCCATTCATGCATTGTATTTTTTCTTAACATACATTGGTGGTCTGCCTGCATGGATGTCTGTGCAAGGATGTCAGATCCCCTGAAACTGGAATTACAGATAGCTGTAAGCTGCCATGTGGGTGCTGGGAACCGAACCCCGGTCCTTTGGAAGAACAGCCACTTCTCTCAACTGCTAAGCCATCTCTCCAGCCCCTTAACGTTTTCATTATCTTTGGT
This sequence comes from Peromyscus melanophrys, assembly GCA_902168415.1. Classification (NCBI taxonomy): domain Eukaryota; kingdom Metazoa; phylum Chordata; class Mammalia; order Rodentia; family Cricetidae; genus Peromyscus; species Peromyscus melanophrys. Next base: position 13,861 of record CABHPR010146564.1, read on the forward strand.
GATCCGATTCCTGTCCCTTGTTATTAATCCCTGGCATTCCAACTTCTACGTGATCTATTCTATTGTTGAGACTTCCCATTAAGCTTTTGTTTAACTCATTCAATTTTTCATTCCCAGCTTCATTTCATCTCGGGTTTTCTTTACTATTTCTACCTATTTATTGAATTCTGTTTTCATATCCTGAGTTGTCTTCTTCATTCATTCATCTGTTTGTGTTCTCTTGAATTTACTCAGGAATTTATTCCTGTCCTCTTTAATTTCATTCTGGTGTCTTGGAATTCTCTCAAAATATTTACAACTGTTCTTTTAAGTTCCTTGTCTGGAATTCCATCTAAATTGTTCTTATTGAGGTTTCTTACTGTTCCTTTGGAGGAGACAACATGCCTTGGGTTTTTGTGTTGCCTATGGTTTTACAATTCAAGTTATACAACCTTCACTTTGCGACTTTTGGTGTGGGGTTCTGGTCCTCTATATTTTGTGTTTATTTGAGTCTTTGCTTGATGTTAATTGTTTTTGTTAGGCTCAGCTGGGTTATTTGAAGTTCAGTCTTGGGGTGGTTAGGTACTGACTCTTTGGTGGGAGTGGGTCCCAGATTGGATAGAGGAAGGTGTGGCCTCTTACTTCACGAGTGGGTATTCTGTGTGAATTGGACAGAGTATGAGTTGCCAGGGTTACAAAGGTTGTGGCCTCTGACCTGAGATGTGAGCAGATGCTTTAAGCAGGTTCTGAGTTGCTGGAAGCTGGGCCACAGGACGTGCTTGGGCCTCTAATCTGAGAAGTAGGCCGATGTGCCACACTAGTCCTAAGAGGGCTGAGGTGAGGGTGGAAAGGGTGGTGGGGTGTGACTTCTGACCCAGGGAGCAGGAAGATGCTCTGTACTGGTGATGAGAAGGTTAGAGTGTTGGAGGGAGGCACAGGTGTGGTCTCTAATCTGGGGAGTTAGCTCTGTTCAGATACTGAGATGTCGGGGAATACAATACCAGAGGCCCCTCACCTGGGGTGCAAGCTTTGCTTGGGTCCTGAGATGCTGTGGGTTGGGATGCCAGAGGATAGAAGATGTAGTCTCAGACCTGGGGAGTGGGTGCTGCATAGGTCCTGGGTCCCTGAGTGTTAGGATAATGGAAGGGTGTGACCTATATCCTGGGGGTGAGCACCACTCAGGTCCTGATGCTCTGGGAATAGGTTCCATGTGGGTTCTGAGGCATCTGTGGTTAAGATGCTGGAGAGAAGAAGATGTGGTTCTAATCTCAGGAGTAGGAAGTCTCATTCAGGTCCTGAGATACAGGGCATATGAGTTATATGTGGGTCCTGAAGGGCTAGAGGTTCTGGGGATGGCATGAGAAGGATGGAACTTCTGGCCTGAGATGCTGGGAGTTGGGATGACTACGGAAGGGAGAAGTAGCTTCTAACTCCAGGTGTAAACTCTGCTCAGATCCTGCAATGCTGAGAACAAGCTCCATCCTGTGCTGGTGGGAAGGAGAAATGACCTCTTACCTGCAAATCAGACTCCACTGCGATCCTGAGGGTACTGGGAAACGGACTCCACTTCTATCCAGCGAGGCCGGGATTAGGATGCCAGAGGAAGGGTGATGTGGTCTCTAACCTGGCAAGCTAGCTCCAGTGAGGTCTGTGGTGCTGGGGAGTGAGTCCCGCTCCGCTCCTGAAATGCTGGGGGTTAGGTGCTTGGGGAGGGAATGCCATTCAGGTCCTGAGGTGCTAGGAGATCATAAGCCTTCTTTGGAGAAAAGTCTATTCGGATAATTTATACAGTCTCCTCCCATGCCCCCTTTGTGTTCCATTTTGAAAAGGATCACTTTGTAAACTCAGGTGCATGCCAGGCATGTGCCATTAAACCAGGCTCATTTTCTCATTATATCTGCTGTTCAACTTTTGGGTTGTTTTGTGGCGGGTTCTTTATCTAGTCTGATATTAATCTAGTCTGATATTAGTCAGATAAATAGTCTGCAAATATTCTCTCCTCTTCTTAAAATTTTCTGCCCTCGGGCTGGAGAGATGGCTCAGCGGTTAAGAGCACTGGCTGCTCTTCCAAAGGTCCTGAGTTCAATTCCCAGCAACCACATGGTGGCTGACAATCACCTGAAATGAGATCTGGTGCCCTCTTCTGGTCTGCTGGGACACATGCAGACAGAATACTGTATACATAATAAATAAATAAATCTTAAAAAAAAAAAATTCTGCCCTCTGCCCCTGGCTTGGAGGAGGAAGAGGAAGAGGAGGAGCGCGTTCTCCTTGGCTTATCATCCAGAAGGTGACAGACAGGATGGGAGGGTCTGAGCCGATGGGGTAATAGCTTTTGGGAAGGGAGACCCTGTTTACTTAGGAAACGGTGCCTGTCTGACTCAGTCGAACTGGGGAGTAGGTAACTCCACCTCCTCAAGGTTAATTGGTCTTCCTGTGGTGTCATGGTTAGCGTCAACTGCCAACTTCACACAAACCTAGAGACACCTGGGAAGAAGGAACTGTTAGCTCGGGAGGTGACTTGGAAATAAAAGGAAGAGGGGGCTCGGGGATGGGAAGAGGAGCTTGGGTCAGTTCCCCCGCAGTCTCAAAGTGTAGAGACAAACAGATGTAGGTATGCTGATCTTATCCAAGGCTTCCAGGATCCTAACAGCCCACAAGTGTTATTAGTCAAAGCAGCTTTCCTGTCTTGATTTTCTCGGCCAGCCTGAGGCTATTAGGTGATCAACCCTTCAGAAACCTCAGGGAAGAACTGCTTCCACCAGATTGTCCCGTAGGGCATTTTCCTTATTGTTAACTGATGTAGGGGAGCCCAGCCCACTGTGAGCAAGCCATCTCTAGGCAGGGTGGGGCGGGACTATGTAAAAAACGCAGCTGACCATGAGCTTGGGAGCAAAACAGTGAGCAGCATTCCGTCATGGTTTCTGCTTCAGTTCCCGCCTTGAGCTCCTGCCCTGACTCCCCTCGACGATGGACTGTAACCTGTAAAATGAAATAACCCTCTCCTCCTCTAAACTGCACGGTGATCACGTGGCAGTGGGAAGAAAAAGTCAGTCTGCCCCTTTACCCAAACGTCTTCCTTTATCCTGTCCTCTCCTTTCCTGGTGAGGTCCAAAAGTGAGTGTATCAGGGGAAAGATGGCTGTGAAATGGATCTGCGGAGTCATCCTGTGCCCTTAGCTTTCTCTCTATATATAAAATTTACTGGTCCAGATTTTAGATTGAGGGGTATTTACTTCTATAGGATCCTTTACCTATCTGTTTCTCTGCCTATGAAATGAGGAATCCCACAGATGAGTGTGCAGGAGGGATCAGAACCCTCTCCTCTTGTGGATGGGAACATAAATTGCCCCTCCCCCATCCCTGACTACAACTCAACTCTGGGGGACTAGCATGGAGGAAATGACACATTTTGAAAGTAGCTTCAATGCCTATAAATAGTTTTTATCATCTAGGTCATAAGTGTATCTCAGATGTGATAGTCTTATTTAGCCAGAGCATTATTGTTGGTTGGTTTTTAACGGTGCTCTTACCCTGTGAGGAAAAGTCACGAAACACAACAGAATCCACTAACAAGAGTTTTATTAAGATGAGGAGAGAGAGACAGATGTGCACAGGCCTGTGGAAAGACATGTGTGAAGGGGGCCGGGGAATCATGACGCCGGCTTATAAAGGCTGAGCTGCGCCTGTGCACATAGGCCCACATGGCTATTCCATACTGAGCTACGCATGCACATAGATCACATGGTTGCGCTGCGTGCTTTACGAAACCATATAAAGCCACGGGGTCCTGGGTCACGCAAGACATTTGACCCAGAAATGACAAGTGGAAGTGACTAAGTGTCCCGCCGGGCATTCGTGACCATGCCCAACCGTGGGGGCGTGTTGGGAATTTCTATCAATTATATTCTATAACTCTCAGTACCATTTATTTAAAATGTATTGTCTACTAGTAATGAACTAATGTTTAGTGATAATCTTTTTATTCTAATAGCAAAATTAGCCCATCTCTAGGTTGAAAACATGTGTACTTACACATACATATATGGAGCAAATCCCAGAAATCATGCACTCCACTCCACTCCAGTCATTTCTAAAATTAATCTTCTAAATTTACATTTTAAGTTTTCCTAGAAAAAGAGAATAGAAGCTTTCTTGGCATTTAAGAAATACAATCTAACCATTTACCCATCATTTAAGGGCAAGATATTATTAGCTCTCTCTTTTGTAAATCCTGGACCATGATTTTTTTTTTCCCCTCAAAATTAACATTTGGAAGCCTCAGACCCAAACCACCCATCCTACCTATAAGGTCAAAAGTAACATTTCAAGTATTTCACATTTTAGTTACGTTTGAGGTAAAGTGCTGTGCAATCAGCTTTTCTTCAGTTCCAAATTCTATAGTTAGATGTAGAGAGATGTAGAGAGAAAACACAAATGATAGTTCCAATGTGTTACTGTAGTCCTGAATCCTCCCTAACACACACACACACACACACACACACACACACACACA
>CABHPR010146564.1:18754-34822 GCA_902168415.1 Peromyscus melanophrys
GTAAGCTTATATTTTTATTTTATATGTTTATTTACTTATCTATTTTTTTATATTTATTTATTTATTTATTTATTTATTTATTTATTTTTGGTTTTTCGAGACAGGGTTTCTCTGTGTAACATGTAACAGCTCTGGCTGTCTTGGAACTCCCTTTGTAGACCAGGCTGGCCTTGAAATCACAGAAATCAGCCTGCCTCTACCTCCCAAGTGCTGGGATTAAAGGCATGTGCCACCACTGTCCAGCTAAGTTTAAAATTTTTAATCATATAATTTTATTTATTCTTTGAGAATTTACTACCCGTATCACAAAGTATTTTTCATTACCTCATCCCCTTCCCCTCCTCCTCATTCTCTCTCAGACTCCCTCACCTTCTATTGTCCCCCTTTCAAAATCATGTTCTCTTTTTAATTTTTTGATAACCCATTGGGTCAAGTTGATGCTACTATTATTGGACTTGAAGGTCACAACCTGGGCCCCAAGTCAGGTCCAGCCAGCCGGAAAGTGGAAAGCAGAAAAAGATTTATTCAATGTGGCCATATCGGGAAGAGAAACAAAGACCCAGGGAACTCAAGTCCATTTTCTGGGTCCTGAAGTGAGATCAAAGTTTAAACAGAGGACCAAGGATGTGCACAGCTCTGCAGCATCACAGTGTGGCCCACCAGTGACCCACCATTATCTAGGGTTCAGTCTCAACCCATAAAGTGGTCTGACGTGTTAGAACTGTGTAAAGTCTCTTTCAGGAGACAAGCCGGTCCTAGTCATCATTGTTGTTGAACCCCACACCCTCCAGCTGCACCTTTCTTTCTCCCAGCATGAGATTCTGGGGAAATTCCCATTTGTTGGGGGTCCATTGTTTCAACAGTCTGATGGTCAGATTAAGAAACACCCCTATCAGCCGGCGGTGGTGGTGCACGCCTTTAATCCCATCACTCAGGAGGCAGAGGCAGGCAGCACACCCCACTCCCACTCCTCACCTTCACAGTATGCCCAATCAAGGTGAACTGAAAAAGTATAACAAGTTTATTTGAGCAAAGCAACTCCTGGGTGGTTTCTCCAGTCCAAGAGATTGTGGCCGGAGAAGCCATATGCCAGAACTAAGGCAGGGAGATTATATAGGTTGTAGGTGCGGGGGTGATGACGTGTCAGGCACAAGCTGGGTTTGTGCTCAAGTATGGTCAAAAGCTGACCGATTTAGGCGGGGACTAGGGTGGCTGGGGACGTTCAGTGGAGGAAGCTACCATGGCTGCTAAGAACTCATAACTGGGCTTTTTGGTGCCTTCCCTTTGTTTGGAGATTCTCTGAGTGGGTGGGGTTTGGAGAGTTAGGAATGGGGCTTTTGGGATCATGCAGGAGTGGGTGGGCTGGAGGTTCCAACCGGAACACTGAGTTTGAGGCCAGCCTGGTCTACAGATAGAGTTCAAGGATAGCCAGGATTGTTACACAAAAAAAAACCCTGTCTCAGAAAACCAAAACCAGTGGCTAGAGAGATGGCTCAGCAGTTAAGAGCACTGACTGTTCTTCCAGAGGTCCTGAGTTCAATTCCCAGCAACCACATGGTGGCTCACAACCATCTGTAATGAGATCTGGTGCCCTCTTCTGGCCTGCAAGCATGCATGTAGGCAGAACACTGTATACATAATAAATAAATAAATCTTAAAAAAAAAAACAACCACCAATATCTTTTAGAATGCCTTTATTTCTACCAGTCCATTACACTACCAGTATGTATGCACATAGGTGTGGGTGTATCTACTGGAATTTGGGTGGACCACCAGGGGCCACACCCTGAATAAAACTATTTTTCCTTCAGCAGCCATAATAACCGTCAATAACTCCTCAATTAAAAACAAATAGTGGTTTACTACTTTCTTCAGGAACTCAGGAACAACTTTTGCCCCATGCTTTAAACACAAAATGACACAAAAACAATTATATTAAATACAAAATGCACTTTTAGGTAAACCATCGTAAATTTACAAAAGACTAGTCAGCTAAAATTCTCCGGGGGGGGGGGGGGGGGGGGGGCTGAGACAGTACACATTTAGTATTTTCTAAATCACAATGATGTGACAACGGTGGAGTCTTTCCCAGCTCTTGATGCTCTTACCAAGTGGAAGCCAGGAGGCCAGACAGTTAACAGTCACCAAAGCCACCTTACGCCAGTGTCTTCCAAGTTTGTTGTCTCACATCTTAAAAGAACAAGGAACCGTGGGTAGAAATGTGCAGAGCAAATGTAGATTTATTAAGAAAAGATGAGCTATGACTCCTGAGATGGAAGTGTTTCCAAGGCTGCAGTATCATAGTGCTATCCCTCCCAGTGGTCTTTTAAGACTCTCATGTGGGAATTAGATGAAAACTGGGGTAATATTTTTTATTGAGGTTGGCAATTTTTGAGTTCAACGTGAGCAGAGTCAGTAAATGGCCTACACTCCCCTTTGCATGTGCCCTGGCTAATCAGAGAAGTGATCCTGCATTACTTATACAGCCAGGGGAATGCCCACTCATCATGGTCATCTTCATCCACTCGCTTTGCCAACTGTTACTCATGCTGTGGACTATTCAACTGAGTCACTTCCTATGTGATTAGCTCATGATTTACCATGGGACCTGCCCTTACTTCCTGGGGAGAGCTACTGCCCATCTCAACAATAGAGATACACTTAACATCTTTGTTTCTCTGTGTCCTAAGTTGGTTGACAGAACCCCAGTGGCTCAAAAAAACCTTGTAAGACCAACACACTTAACCTTCCCTATCATATAGCAGATGCCTAGTTCAAAGGAAATTCCAAATAGATAAAATTTGTCATACAAATGGCATAATAGTCCACATGGCTCAGTAAAACACCGGTCGTTCAGAAGAACCTCCAGGCCAAATGGAATGCAGCCAAGGTACGCTAATCTGAGAGAATTTATCAAGGATTAATATTTCTTGAGAGTTGAGACCAGAGTCCAGAGTTTTATTTCCTGCGTACAAAACGAGGCTTAGAGCAGCTGATACTGGCTGAGTGGGAAGCTTTCAAAGAGAAAAAGTTTCCTGCCGTGAAAAGATTCTTGCGTTGTGATCCTAGCTCTACGCTCACTGTCTGTCTGACGGGTATTCAATTGAAAAACCTTCTTTGGGGGGCAGGGGGCGGGTATCCTTTTTCTCTTTGTGGAATTCTGGGCTATACCACACCAAAAAGGCCATCATCCTCCCAAGATCTCCCTAGCCCCAGAAATAATATCAAATGTTAGTATTTCCCACGAGTTATTCCCTTTTCCAGGCTATGATCAACTCATGACCCCCTCTGTCCATTCAGTGACTCCATAATCCAGACAGCATCTTCTTTATTAATTTTTTCCTCCCATAATAGCCTTTTCCCCTCCATGTTCTGGCTTAAGTGTTCTTCCTAGGGCCCCTACTGTGCATAAAAATGTAGTATTTATATCTTTCTTAACAACAATTCAAATAATCACCTACACTTTTTCCCCCCATGGGATGTCAGGTCCAGCATCAAATCCAAATGTGAGTCTTGCTCAAAACGAAGGGTGTTCCCAGTATCTTCCTGCATAAAGCCTTTATTCCCTGTGTTTTTTTAGTTCCAGTCCAAGATATACAGATGTAACCCTGGAGATGAGACCCAAAGAAAGCTGGAGCCATGTTGACCTTGTACGCTGTGAAGAAGCAGATTCTGTCTCAGAAAAGCATGCCATCAACGTAGATGAGGAAGATGGTGGGCTGCAAGTCTGCCGTGTATGTGGGGACAAGGCCAATGGCTATCACTTCAACGTCATGACATGTGAAGGATGCAAGGGATTTTTCAGGTATGATGACCCATCAATTTTCACACATTTGCCAGCACTGACACTGGATCACATCCAACTTGGGTTTTTCCATTAAGTGCTTGGATGATGTCTCAAGGCCTCAGATTTCAATGGGCTAATGGTCCACCCAAAACCCTCCTAAATACTCCAAGATAGACACATATACTCCAGAAGAAACCTCATCTTCAAGTATTCCTTCATTTACTACCCAGGGAAGGATCATTTCCATTAAGATAACACTTTGTTCCGCTATGTATTTTTGAGTTAAAAGGACAGTAAAAAGTAGGAAAAAAAAAAAAAAAAGGAAAAAGCAAGTTTTCAAATCACTCTCATATGGTAGTTGTTAAGGAAAAGACATCATAAAATAAATCAAAACTAAGATAATTTCATCTTGAAGCATATTTTTAAAAAGACCAAAATAAATAAATAAATAGACAGATGATAGATAGATAGATAGATAGATAGATAGATAGATAGATAGATAGATAAAAAGTAAAAGAGTCTCATGCAAAAGAGAAAAAAATCATACTTCACAGCATGTTAGGTCTGGACATAAGGGTCACCATCACCAGATGAAGGACAGAAAGACCAGTGACAGCTCAGCAAAGCCACCTTCAGCATAGGGACTCAGATCCACAGTGGGAGGGAAGGCAGGAAGCAAGATGTGAAGAAAGAGCTCCAGTTCCCTTCAGGAAGGGAAAGGGTTTGCAGGTCTCACCTCAAGGCCATCCAAAGACAGACAGATGTTGTGTAACTTTTCCTGAGGAGACATCAACAAATATCTGTTCACTACAGATGGGCTGTCAACAATACACCAGGAAATTATTCTACCCAAGTCTAGCTTGGCGAACCAATGTGTTTCTATTATTTATAAGTTCATGGGTGATTTGGGCAGATGCATCATTGAAAAGCACCATTTGGCACTGGGGATAATACAGATAAGCTTCATTATCAGTATTTCTCTGCACAACTTGTAGGCAACTCAACAACAGGGTCTCCTTTGTTGCTATTTGTTTTTGCTCTTTACTCTTTGGGGCAGCCTGTCACCCAGCTCCCAAATAAATCACACACAGAGGCTTATCCTTAATTATAAATGTCTGGCCTTAGTTTGGCTTGTTTCTAGCCAGCTTTCCTTAACTTAAATTATCCCATCTATCTTTTGGCTCTGGGCTTTTATCTTTCTCTATTTCTGAGTACCTTTCATTTTTACTCTGCTGCTTGCTGTGTAGTTGAGTGGCTGGCCCCTGATGTCCTCCTCCTTCTCTCACTCTTTCTTCTTTCCTCCCAGATTTCTCCTTGTATTTATCCTCTCTGCCTACCAGCCCTGCCTGTTCTTTCTCCTGCCTTGCTATTGACCATTCAGTTCTTTATTAGACGATCAGGTGTTTTAAACAGGCTAAGTATCACAGCTTCACAGAGTTAAACAAATGCAACATAAGCAAAAGTAACACACCTTAAAATAACATTCTACAACAGATGAGCCTGCATGTTTCTCTTTGGCTCATACAAGAGCTCTGATTTTAGTCTGGCTCTACTTGGAAAAGCAGTCTCAGGATACCCAGACTATAAAAAAGTATGCTCATCCAATGGGGAAAAAAATCTGTCCCAGAAGTCACCGTCACATCATGTATGCCAGAGTTGGCTTCAGGCTGCTCCTGAATCAGTAGCAAAGAACATCAGTTAAGTCACCAAGCTGAGCATGTACCACAAACCCACACATGAAGGCAGGTTCTTGTTCTTCAAGCCAGAGAATCTGTCCAAGCAGCTTCTATGGGGACTGCCCCAGCGGTGGGGATCCTCCCCGTCTGGGCGCCATCCTGGGACATCCAGAGGGAGGTGAGGCATCAGTGGTTGGGAACTTGGCTTCTTATCAAGCAAACTTGGACTCCAAGTTTGTCACTTACCTGTCTCTTTCACTGTGCTGGGGAGCAGCGGAGGGGATGTGTGTGGGGTGGTGTGGGGGGGGTGAGGGAGCGGGGAATGGGGACGATGGGGGGACGGACGGACACACATAACAGATGAATTTCACAGGGTTGGTTTTGAAAGCCAAGTCTTTAAAACTATACAAAACAAGTAGCCTAGCATCTGACATACAGCATGCTTCTGATGAACACCAGTCCTTTTATCCATTCTTGGAGCATTTGAGGACAGCATCAGGGGCCTCTGATCTAGGTGGGCAGCAGAGGCAAATATGAGAGCGGGGACAGCCATGGACATAACCCTAGGCTGACAGATTGTTTGAGCGGCTTCCGAGCTCAAGCCCTGCCCGTTACAGTGAGCTCAGTCTCTAGCCGAGGCCTCCCAGCATCCCCCTGTTCTGTTCCCATGGTTCCAAGCCAGTTTCTCTCATTTCCCACACTGTTGGATAGAACAGAGGCCAGAGCCAAGGGAATCTTGGGTCATCCAGATGTGGAAACGAAGGGAAACATTCATGTAGGGCAGCAATGGCAGTCTTTGGTGGGAAATTCAGGATGGCTTGGCTGTAAAGAGAGTGGTCGTCGCTTACTGCCCACCTGCAGCTGCCTCCCTGCAAAGGCTGGTGGCCTTTCAGCCGATCCACCCCACCCCAACCCCACCCTGGGGTCTGGTCTACAGAACTTCCAACCTCCCCATCCCAGGCCAATCGGAACCCACTAAAAGGGGAGCTGGAGAAGGGGAAGGACTGTATATGTCCAGAAGCTGCTGGGTGCAGAGGGGGTGGGGAAGGGAGCACGGAGGTGGCTGGTTTCCCCTGGCTCCCTCTTCCAAGGAGAAATCCAGTTAGAAGCCCATCTCCATGGATACCATTAATAACAAGGTATGAGGAAGGACGGGAGGTGATTCCGGAAAAGCCTGAGCCTGCAGTTGACTTGTCCTGGAAAGAGGCTCCGGGGCCATAGGTGCCCATGAAAAGCATGTCTCATTTCCTGTAGAATCATCTCAGAGGTCTCCTCCTCTTCTGAGTCCTGGACTTAAGGGCGGAGTGCCAACCTACACCTGTCCTGTAAAATCCCTAGTGTGTCCTGTCTGCCGCAGCCAGGGGCTGGAGCGGTACGGCCGGTAGCGCCTGGCCCAAGAGCCGAGTGCCCCTCTTAGACTACCTGACGTTCTTTCTCCTCCCACAGAAGGGCCATGAAACGCAATGTCCGGCTGAGGTGCCCCTTCCGCAAGGGGACCTGCGAGATCAACCGGAAGACACGGCGGCAGTGCCAGGCCTGCCGTTTACGCAAGTGCCTAGAGAGTGGCATGAAGAAGGAGAGTGAGTGGCCAAGGGGCAGGGAGCTCAGGCTCGGTGGACTGGGGCCGGTGCCAGGGAGCTGAGGCGCCGGTGCGCATCTGCACACCACAGCCGCTGAGCTCATGTGTATGTGTGGCCCTGTGGGACTTTGGAGATACAGGGCACCAGTTCTCTGCTGCAGGAAGTGTGGTGGGAGATGCCGGCCAGGGCTGTGTCCTCTTTCTTCTTAGCTGTCCCTGAATGGTTCCTTTGTCCCCGTTCATAACTGCAGTCCTGGTGGCGTCTGGAGGCTGGGGGAATGTGACCCTGCAGGGGCACATGTGCTGAACCTGCTCTGTTAACTCACAGTGATCATGTCTGATGCCGCTGTGGAGCAGAGGCGGGCCTTGATCAAGAGGAAGAAGAGGGAAAAGATCGAGGCTCCGCTGTCTGGAGGGCAGGGGCTGACCGAAGAACAGCAGGCGCTGATCCAGGAGCTGATGGATGCCCAGATGAAAACCTTTGACACCACTTTCTCCCACTTCAAGGATTTCCGGGTAGGGGCTTAGAGCTGTGCACACGTCCATGGCTATACCAGCTCCTCAAAGCCTGGGTCATGTTCCCAGGGTCTCTCATGCTGTGGTCTGCATCAGGACTCCCTGAGAACTTGCCAGAAATGGAAAAGATCTCAAAATCCTTCTCCTGACTTCTTCATAACTGTATTACTACTTCATACCTGTTAATTTTGCTACTGTTATGAATCACAATGTAAATATCTGATATGCTACCTCTAGGTTGAGAACCACTGATCTCCAGCTTCCAAACCCTTATCTCCGTCTCCTGGGCACAACAGGGGAATGCTTAGGATACACTAGGCAAGAAGGCATCCCTCACCTTTCACACTCCATGTAGGAATGTGACTATTATTTCATAGAACACTACCTATCAGATAGCCTGAGAGAAGAAACATGGGCTATGTATACATGGATGCACGTGTGTGTGTGCGCATGCCTATGATCATGTTTCTTAGACTGTACCATGTGGGGACTTGTCTATGACAACACACTGCCCCTCTTCTCTTTGCTTCCTGCCCTTTATCCCAGCTGCCTGCGGTGTTTAACGGTGGCTGTGAGCTCCCAGAGTATCTGCAGACCTCACTGTTGGAAGACCCTGCCGTATGGAGTCAAATCATGCAAGATTCAGTTCCAATGAAAATTTCTCTGAAGCTTCGGGGAGAAGATGGCAGCATCTGGAACTACCAACCCCCATCTAAGAGTGATGGGAAAGAGATCATTCCTCTGCTGCCACACCTGGCTGATGTGTCAACCTACATGTTCAAGGGCGTCATCAACTTCGCCAAAGTCATCTCCTACTTCAGGTAGGTCTTGAGGGCTGAGTGAGTGGATGTAGAAAGGAAAAGGAAATGGTCAAACGTTTCAAAGAAGTCTGCAGGAAATCCCCACGAACTTGGGAGAAACTGGTGTCCAAAGACCCTATGTTGTCTCTGCCCCTGGGGGACCACTGCTACTGGAGAATAAAGCCTATATGGTTCCTTAGTTTGGTTGCTGTGGGTTGGTCAGCTTTCCCATTTTGGAATGGGAACTGATCATATCAACTTTGTAGGGTGTCTTAGTGAGGGTGTCTATTGCTGTGAAGAGACACCATGACCATGGCCACTCTTATAAAGGAAAACATTTAATTGGGGCTGACTTACAGTTCAGAGGTTTAGTCCATTATCATAATGGTGGGACATGGGGCATGCAGGAAGACATGGTGCTGGAGTTCTCCATCTTGCCTCAGGCAACTGGAAGTGAACTGAGACACTGGGTTGTATCTTGAGCATAGGAGACCTTAAAGCTGGACCCAACAGTCACATACTTCTTCCAACAAGGCCACACCTACTCCAACAAAGTCACACCTCCCAATAGTGCCACTCCCTATGAGCTTATGAGGGCCAATTACATTCAAACTACCACATAGGGCTGATGAAATGAAAAAAAAAAAAACTGAAGCACATTGGCAAATGCTGGTCCTCAGACCTTCCTATTTCCCCCATAAGGACAGAAACCATGATTGGATATTTTCAGACTAAAAGTTGAGTTGGAAGGAAAAAGGAGGAAGTACACAGAGGAAGAGAGATGTGGGGTTTCTAGCTGTCTGCCATCAAGCAGGCCATGGGGAGGGTGGCTGGTTCTATAATCCAACACCTCTCCCTAGAGCTGGGCATGGAGGTAATGACCATGACAAATGGTATCAGCAAGACAACCTGGAACCTGATGGCGTGGTGGAGACCACCACTCCATAAAATGTAGAGTGTGATGCCACGTGTATTTGCACCTAGGTCCTCCACCTTGCCCTGCCCAATATGGTCAAGTAGGGCTGAATTACACATACAAGGAGCACACTGTCAGGCAGAGAAGAAATAATAGGAGTGGAATACAAGGTCTTCGTTACTGCAGAGAAACAGTTAGGAACATGTATGTAATAAATTCAACATCAGGTAGCAGCTATTTCCAGTGCAAGGTGTGACATGTGTAGAAGGATTCTGCTTTCTAGAAACACTTCTGGGAAGGGAAGACACTACTTGACCTGAAAACTCATCAGGATTTACTTAAAGGGGCAATCATTCCAGGTAGGCAAACAAGCAAAAGTTTATGAGGCCAACAAGGAAGAGCCAAGGCATTAAATGTTGGTCAGAGGTTGTGTAGGGTGATGGAAGACAGGCCAGGCTGTAAAGGACCTGGACACAAAGCTAAGGAAGCATGGAGAGTTCCTGGAGGTGCAGAGAAGACCTCAGTGGGCAAAGTAACCCAATGGCTTGGATTATGAGGGGGAGAGATTGGAGGCAACCTGGAAGGAACTGCAGCCCCGGAAGGAGGCTGCTCCATCTCCTTCCTCTTTCTCCTCCAACTTTTGGATGGTGAGGTGGGGACTTGTGCCAGCCTGTGGACAGCCTACCTAGGAGTTGTCAACACCTCCTGTCCTTGCTGCCAGGGACCTGCCTATTGAGGACCAGATTTCCCTGCTGAAGGGAGCCACTTTTGAGATGTGCCTACTGAGGTTCAACACGATGTTCGACACAGAAACTGGAACCTGGGAGTGCGGTCGGCTGGCCTACTGCTTCGAAGACCCTGAGGGTGCCCAAGAGACGCCTGGCAGAGGGAGGGAGGGAGACCGCAGCTGAGGGTGATTGGGTGACGGAGCGAAAGAGCTTGGTGAGGGAAGCCTGAGTTCTTGAGTCAGGTTCCTGAGGTGCTGGCTGTCTACCCTATACTCACCCATAGGTGGCTTCCAGAAACTTCTGTTGGATCCGGTGATAAAATTCCACTACATGCTGAAGAAGCTGCAGCTGCATAAGGAGGAGTATGTGCTGATGCAGGCCATCTCCCTCTTCTCCCCAGGTGATGGCTTCCCCCAGCGATCTGCAGGAGGCGGCAGCCCCTCTTTCTGTCCTCCCCAGGGAAGGTCTCAGTCATCACAGGCAGATTGTAGAGGCTGCTGTTTTCCTGTCTGAAGTGGCTGGCCAGTAATTCCTTTACCCTGGGCTGGACTGAGCTTTCCTTTGCTTCTCTCTGCCCCGCCTGGCACCACAATGCCTTTCCTTCCCCTTCTCAGACCGTCCTGGCGTGGTACAGCGCAATGTGGTGGATCAGCTGCAGGAGCGATTTGCCCTCACCCTGAAGGCCTACATTGAGTACAGTCGGCCATCTCCTGCCCACAGGTGAGGATGAGGCAGATATGAGGGGGAGCCTTCTTGATCCCTCACTTTGGGCCTGGTTTCCAAGCCCCTGCCATGCCTGGGGTAGCTTCTGATGACCAAGGCTCTGGGACTGTTTTGTCACCTCCACTAAGACTTCCAGCCCAAGTCTAGCTGAGGGATACTTGTTGGCCCAGGGCTGTCTACATTTCTGTCATCAAGGTGTGGGAGGAGCCTGATTCTACTGTCTCTCCTGTAGGGTCTTCTAGCAAAGACCAGTAGCATTCACAATGATGATAACTATAGTGATATCACCCATAATGGCAGTGCATCTATACTAGCTACTATTGATTGGGAAGTGTCAGCCTCGGGGCCAAGAATTTTATGTATAGTATAACCTGTAATGTTCCAAACACTCCCCTGAGGTGGATACCAACACCATGGTACAAGAGAGCCAAGGCAATGCCCAGGATTCCACAGGGTGGAGGGCTAGAGCCTGGCAGCTAGAAGATTGTCGAAGCTCAAGCTTGCCAAAACCTGCTTGGGGATTGGCATAGATAAGAGCTCCCAAGCCAGTCCTTGGATTCCTGTGTCCTAGTGCCCAGCCCCATGTCCACAGGCATGAAGACAGCAACAAACCTGATGATGATCCTAAGGCTTTGAAGATTAAGGCCAGCTTTGGGTATCACAGTGCAGACTTGAAGGTCCGCTCACCACTTGGCCCGCACTTGCTTTCTTTTCTGTTCAGCATCCTGGGATGCTGGGGGGTGGTTACATCTTTATTTATTGGGTGACTTTCTGCAAGGAGGCTGGAGGTGCTAGCTTCCTTACCTATCATGGGGAAACCAAGGTAAGTGTGTGTTCAGATGTCGGATGCAGCGAGAGATCTGGGAAAGGACTCCAGCCTGCAGGTCTTAGCTGCAATGACAGCTCAGTCAAGACATTAACCTAGATGACGACTCCCCTCCCCTCCATATTAACCTATGAATTTGGCATCTGCAAGGTCTGAACTTTCCACAGGGGTCTCTGTGTACAAGGACTCAAGCGGGTGGGGGTGGGGCGCGAAGGAGTAGATTACAGCTTCTGCCTTCTCACGCACAGGCTGAAGGGATTCCAAACATCCTCAAGTTGGCTGATCTCAGATTTTCCGAGGTTGAATTTGTGTGCTCTCAGGACAGGGTCAGTCTGGTGGGATGGAAAGGGGTGGGTTGAAGCTTCTTCTCTGGCTGCCTACAGGTTCCTGTTCCTGAAGATCATGGCTATCCTCACGGAGCTGCGCAGTATCAATGCCCAGCAGACCCAGCAGCTGCTTCGTATCCAAGACTCACATCCCTTTGCCACTCCCCTCATGCAGGAGCTACTTAGCACAGATGGCTGAGTGGCTGCCCCCGGGTGGAGATCTCACGGGACAGCCAGATCCAGACATTCGGTATTGTCACTTCTAGGGCTAGGCGGATGGACACATTGATAGCCAACAATGTCCGATCGATGACTGCAGCTGACTAGCATTCATTCCTCAGGCCAAGGACATGGAGCCCCAAGGTCAGCCTGTGGCAAGTGCTGGCCTATAGGTTAGCCCCATCCTTGTGGTTGGGAATAAACCCCCAAATCCCACTAAATTCTAAAGTGTTGGGTGGGAAAGGAGGGACCAGGTCAAGCTATGTAAGGGTGTACACACGCCCCACACATTCCCAACCCCAAGCTTTCTCTTGAGCTGTTTGTGTTCCAGACTTGAGCTCACTATCGGGTTCATTAATGTCACTGCTGAATGCCAGAAGCTTGCCATGACCTTGTTCTGGACACATCACTCAGGTTCCCGCACCTGACCAAACACAGTTAATCACTAACAATGTGACCTGCTCTGGATGATACAACACAGCCTGGACTCAGATGTGGATCCTAACCTCAGCAAGAAGACAAAGCTAAAATGGCTGTTAATAGCTTATAAAAAAACTTCTTCTAACAGCTAATGTGTATCTAAAGAAAGGGCATGTGACATCGTCAAGGAGCTTTATGTGGGTTCTGAGCTGCACCGGGGTCCTGTGGGTAACTGGAAGACAGCTGAAGGTTCCAGTGCCAGGTGCTTGTTGAGGAAGGGGTGGGAACTGTGGCTGTGGGGACCTGCACGTGACTTGGTGTGGGTACATCTGCTCCCAATGTGACTGGGGTCTGGCCTGCTCCCAAAACTGGAACACCAGGGTGATCTATGACAAGGCTACAGTATAGACAATAAACGTGTGATAGCAGCAGAATTACCTGTGTACACTGAACTCCCGAGTGCACCTGGATCCTCAAAGCTCCAGTGTAAGGAAGGATTTGCCTCATTTATAATAGTTTGTAGAACTGTTTGGGCCGTTTCAAAAGGTAGGCCTTACTTTCCCACGCTGAAGAACTAAGCAAGTATGTTCCTGGGTGTAACAGCAGATCAAGAGAAGAGGATTCCAATAATGAAATTTTGAAACACTTTTGAAAAGATTTATTTTATTTTTTATTTGTGTGTGTGTGTGTGTGTGTGTGTGTGTGTGTGTGTGTGTGTGTGTGTGTGTGTGCGTGCGCGCGCGCGCGCATGCCTGAGGAGGTCAGAAGAGGGCATTGCATCCCCTGGAGCTGTAGTTACAGGTGGTTGTGAGCCACCTGCCGTGGGTGCTCGGAACCGAACTCGGGTCCTCTGGAAAAGCAAGTGCTCTTAAACCGCTGAGCCATCTCTCCAGTCCCTATTCTTGGATTTTTTTTTTCTGGGGGAAGAAAATAAAAATGTGAGAATGAGAAAATAGAAATAAAAACAGCGCCAAGGTGAGGCTGAGGTAAGAACACAGAACAGTCCGGGCAACGTCACAGCATCTCAAGAACACGAAACACAGCTCCTCACCCCCAAAACCAAACAAAACCACGCATACACATCTGCACTCTACCAATTTCAGTGTTACCCTTTATAAAGCTGACGATCTGCTGGTAGAATATCAAAATCACTTAATTAGCTTTTGCGCTTGATTATTACATATAAAAATATATACATATCATAATATAAAATGTACTAACTGAAGTTTGAAGTGTGTGATAATATTCGGTTGCAAAGGAAGCGGAAAGTAACTGAATTTTAAGGAACAGGTAATTACTTAACTCTAGCCAAACTGCAATAGCACCAGACCAACACAAATCAAAAATGTAAGCATGTTCCCTATCATCCTCACCCCCCAATTTCTACACAAAGAGATAATGAAAGCATTTGTGTTTGGGAGAGAAAAATTGAGCCCTTTTCAACAAATTCATGAGTATAGGTTTCACTCCATGAAATTTGGAATAATTAAAGACTTGGTCATAACTAGAAATGTATTTCTCACTTGGAAGTCTGAATTCTACTCAACTATATTCATAAAGCATACATGCATCTTTCCTTCCTCTGGGAAGTTACCTCTGTGTGCTACTCATTCAAAAGCCTGACTGTGGTTAGACTGGGTGGGTTCGGAAAAGTAAGGTTAAGATTAATATGTAATACAGAACATACCCCCCACCCCACTGATTTTTAAAACACCCAGGCAGTGATCCAAACACTAACCTGGTATTAGGGCATAGGAATTAGACAGTAAGCACTTATTCCAAGACGGCCAACAGGGCCTAGCGTTCGAGGTAGGCAGTACAAAAACAATGCACACAGGGTACACATCTAAGTTTTAAGACTCAGAGATGCAACTTTCTTGCTCTCCAACGTCTGGTTTCCTCTTCAACCCCCCTCCCTGAACTTCTGAGTAAGTGGAAGCAAGCACTGGTCTCTAGGCATCTTGGCGTCGATGGTTCTTTTTCTGGTTTCCCACTCAAGAGGGTATGGTCCATTTCCAAAGCGTGGGAGAAAAGATCTGTGAGCCACTGTATACCTCTGGCTCTCCCATTACTCAAGAGCCACTCAGCAGCCACTGTCCGTGTGTCCAAAGTCTTGACCTGAATAACAAATCTTCATGTGGGAGGCCCAGGAGTGGCCCTTGCTTTCTGGAAAAAAAAAAGAGACTTAAAAACCAACCCACCCACCCCCACCCCATCACTTAACCAGCAACCCCAGCTCCAGATAGCTCACCAGTCTCCAAAGCAGTTCCGTTTCTCCCAGGTTGCTTTTCTTTTCCATAGCCACAGCACTCTAACCCCCCAAGATGCTCAGAAAGACACCCCTGCTGTTCTCCTACAATTCAGCACTGCCTTTCGGAAGGCCTCAGAAGTAAAGAACCAACCGTTCATGATTTTGAGGAATAGCTGGCAGGTCCTTCAGTCCCACCCCAAACGGCTCAGACAGGACCTAAACAAGATGGCAGTAAACCCAAACCACCCCATTGCTGATCCAATCCTCTCCTCCCCTTCTGCCAGTGCTGGAATTACAGGCAAGTGGCAGCACGTTGAGCTCCTTCGAAGAGTGTTAATATAACTAGCCCACTAAATAAATGACCACACTTAATCGAATATAAATTTGTCTTTATTGAAGCAGCAGTCACATGACCTTATTTCTAACCTTTAGGCCTGACAATGAGCCAGCCCTAAAAAAATGTTTGTTTGCACTAAGAGACATAACATGTTAACATATATTATCCAGTATTGGAAATGAGCAGACTCAAACACGTGTTGGTTATATGGGTGACACAGACCCACTGTCCATGGTGGTCATGTTTTACAGAGACTCCCAAAGACCATCACTGATAAGATGGAAGTGAAAAGAAAATACAGTCACACCAAACCATGGACACAGTAACCAAGGACAGCAGCAGCTTACACATGTTTTTACAACTGTTCCTTTCAGGGAGATTATCTTTCTTTCCAAAACAGTGTCTGCAAAACTTCCTCTATGTTAAGTCCAGGGGTTTCCAAGCCGGAAGCTGCACCTCCTGTCTACACATCAGAGCAAGGTCATTTCAAAGAATGCGAGTCGTGTGTTCGTATCTTGGCTTTTCTAACAGGGATTCCTGTTTCCCCGGTTAGGGGAGAGCAGATGGCGGGCGACATGACTACATGTTGCAATGGTAAAGTAGGCAGGGTGAAGGAGGAGGGGTGGGCACTGAAATAAGGACCACACACTTGTGAATTTTAATTTCATTTCCAGGCTAACCTACTTTTTATTTAATGCAAATTACAGTACCAGTTAACTATTTCCAAACCAAGTCACATAGAACGAAATGTATTTACAAGGGAACGGGGGAGGGGAAAAAAAACATTGAGCATACTTTCCACAAAAAAGTTTATATTTAAAATGAAAAAAAAAATCAGTCACAGAGGCATTCAAGTAGTAATGTTATACAGCGTTTGCTTTTCCTTTATATCAAGACAGATTTGCACAAGTGTTTGCAATAGTTTGTATACAACCCACAGTCCTTTATATATATATATATATAT
>CABHPR010146565.1:0-39995 GCA_902168415.1 Peromyscus melanophrys
GGATCAGGTCAGGGGGAGATGGAATGGAAGGAGAGAGTTTAGGAAGAGACAGTTGGAATTAGGGGGCATTTGGGAGACAATCTGGAACTCATTACAGTGTAAGCATCTTGTAATCTATGAAGGTGATCTCTAATGAGGATTCCGTGTAATCGGGGATATGTAGTCTCAACTGGACATCTCTTGTAGCCAGACAAGGCTTGTAGTGGTGGGACTGGCTTGCATTCAATAGATTTGCTGAACTATGTGGTCCCCTGATAACCCCTAACCAACCAGGTTGATGCTAAGTCAAAGGGTTGCACTCTGCAAACTGACAGTGGGGCTCCATTGTCAAGGACATTAACGCAACTCAGTGAATATGGAAGAGTTATGCTCCTGCCTACATGGAAACTTTACCCCTAAGTTCTAATCTCTTTGGTGTGGGAAGATAATCTGCAGCTTACTGAAAGAGAAATATGATGAATATCAACTCTGCTACAAAACCTCTGATCTATAATCTGTCCTGTCTGCAAATTATGCTAGGACAATGATGGCACAGAACTTGTGGCAATAGTCAACCAATGTCTGATTCGACTTAAGAAATCGACTCCACAGAAGGAACACATACCCAATGCTGTTTGGGTAACTAAGAACCAGAGAAAAAGAAAAAAACATATTTAAAAAGTTTCTCTTTTCCATTTCCCGACCACATGTACTTCATTTTGTAAGTGACACTGAATTTCAATCAGGCTCTTTATAACCCAAAGAACCAAACAGAAACATATAATTACTGAATAAATACCAATAAAATGATTTAATAACTAAAAAAATGAAGGCAAAAATGATCACATATCTTTCTTATCCATTTTTGTATTTTATTTGTTATAAAAACATTTAGGACCTATTATAAGTGGCCATAATTCTTTTTCCAAAATAAATAGAGCTGTGCTTAGGCCTTGTTTTGGCTAAACAGTACTGAAACAAGATATAAGGAAATTCTTAGTCTACTTCTCTTGTTTTTGTACACATATGCCAGCAAGTACTCCAATATAATTTGTCTGGTGTTAGAAAGCTCAGTCACTAGTCAGTGAGTTCTGAAAGCTAGAACATCTTATCTTCTGCATATTAAACTGATAGGAGGTGAAGGTTTATGACCAAGCCCACCCAAAACTAGCACAAGAACTACTCAACTAAGCCTAGAAAAGATCAGTGATGCATTATGAATGAATAAGGGTTTATCCATATTATTGAATTTTAGATTCAAACTTGCAGTACTTAATGATGTGTATGCATTCTGAGAAACAAAGTAATTTTATCACTTGTGTAAACATCAAAGAGTATACTTGCATAAGCCTGAAATGAATTGATCAATGACACAGGTAAATATGAGATGTGTGATTTTTCTGTTGATAAAGTATGGTATTCTGGCTTATAGTACATTTTAAGTGGAAGCATACTAAAAAAAAACTTTTAAAAATACAATAGAGTTAATATGTGGATTACTAGCATAGTTAGGACTGCTATCATCAAATATTTAGTATTATAATACACACATAATTGTATTGTATTTTTTATGTAACTGGTAATTAGTTCACAGTCCAGAAATATACTGAGCTATGGTATTTCAATGTGTATAATATGTTCAGCCTGCAGTTGGCATAATCTTCACAGCACATCACATGACTGTGGTGTGCTTCATGGGTGACTCTGACATGCCTTATTTACTCTTAGGCGTGAATTTATTGTTTTTGTTAAATCAGGTGACACACTGTGTAGCTTTCTATTTACCTCTGTCTAGTCTCAAACTTACTATGTAGACCAGACTAGACTCAAACTTACAGAGATCCTTTTTCTAGTATATTTATGTTTCTCTTGCAGCATTTTTTGTTCCATTTTCCAATCACATTACTGTAGGTACTATATACTTTCTCTTTGAGAAACTCAAAGTTCATTTAAATTCCCATTCATAGAATAAAATGCTTTTCCCCTTTTATAATCCTGTCGTTGAGAATTTCACGCAATGTAATTTCATCATTTTTTCTTCAATTCCTTCCCATTTTTCAAGCCTCTCCCAAATTCATGTTCTCTTTTTATTATTTAATAATTGGTAGACACCAATTTTTGTTGTCTATACACTTATGAGTTTGGTACCATCCACTGGAGCATGAATGACCTAAAAAAAAGCCAGATCCTTACAGAAAACAACACTCCTCCAGAGACCATACACTGTCAGCAGTTTCCTTATTAGAAGTAGGGACACATAAGCCTCTTCTGCTCTGTGCTGGAATGTTGGATGGCTTAGTGCTGTCTTGTGAGTTCATGAGCATAGCAGCCCTGTTCGGCCCAAAAGACCAGTTTTGCTTTGTTTCTTTCTTCTTATCCTCTCATTCTCACAGTCATTTTGCCCACTCTGCTGCAATGATCCTGGAGCCTTGAGCATGAAATGTGACATGTAGGTGTCCCAGTTGTATCTGAACATTTCAGCCACTTATTCTCTGCACTTCTACCAGTTATTAGTTACTGCATTAGCCAGCAGGCACTACAAGAGGACATTTCTCCTAGGAGGATTAGAGTTGCAGTAATCTACAGGTGAAGAGGGCAGTTCCATACTATGTCTACTGGCAAAATGAGACTAGAAAATTTACCCTAGTGACCCGTGAGTCCACTCTATGGGTTCTTGGCCAGATTTGCAGTAAAAGACATGTTGTTTCCTGAGAAGCAGGCCTTAAATCAAATAGGAATATTATTGATTACTTCTATAACATTTTTCCAGTATTGCACCAATGGTTCCTTTTTTTTTTTGTTTTTTGTTTTTTGTTTTTTGTTTTGTTTGTTTGTTTGGCTTTTCAGGACAGGGTTTCTCTGTGTAGCTTTGTGCCTTTCCTGGATCTTGCTCTGTAGACCAGGTTGGCCTCAAACTCATGGTTACTTCTTGGTACATTGATCAGAGTGTTCACAGCTGGGTAAGACTACTGATGAGTAGAAAAGGACCATGGTGGGTATGGAAAAGTGAGCTCTTAAGGGAGGAAGATAGTAGAACCCTGACAATATGAAAGCAGAATGAGAAAAAGATTCTGGGTTATAGCTGAAGCCATGTGTCCTTTTTGTTCATCTCTAGAACGTCCATCTGGTACAGTCCATGCGGGTCATGTGCATGCTCCCTCAGTCTCTGTGACTTCATGTGAGCTTCCATCTTGTTTATTTTCAGAGCCTTGTATCTTGGGTGTCTTCCATGTGCTCAGGCTCTTACACTCTTTCTACATCCACTTCCACAGTGTTCCCTGAACCTTTAGGTGAGGGATTTGATGGAGACACTAGGCTTTATCTTCTATCCTTGATAACTCACATAAATATTCAAACAGAATTTCACTGTGTTTTGGGTAATATAAGTTTAATTCTTAATTCCTCAAAATTTACATTCATCAGTGAATGGTGCTTCTGTCTGAAACTAGGCATTTGAGAGGTAATGAATACATCAGGTCAGGACCCGAAAGAATTTGATTGATGAATAACCCTAGAAAAAGAGATATGAGAGAAGGAGTGATCGTTTTGTGAGCCATTTGTGGCTGCTTACGAAAGGAAGCAAGCGTGCCTTCTGCAGACATTTGTTAACCTTGTTCTTGAAATTCTAAAATTCACAGTTGTGAATAACCGAAGTGGTTGGTCTTGTATCCCCCCTGGTTTTGAACTTCTAAACTTAAGAACCGAGGAACCATAGTTTGTTGTTGAGCTGCTGAGTCAAGGATGGTTTTGTCACAGCAGTTGGACATGGGTCAATTCGGCATAGGTAATAAGTCTCTGTACAAAGGGTCTTGTTGGTTGATTGCTCCTCCGTGTTCCTGCTTTGCTATGTTTTAAGACTCTGAGACTCATTCTCTGACAATAACAAACTGCACTAATATTTTCTAATAGGAATATTGTCCATGATTTATTTTTAAACATATTGTCATTTGGGGTAATTCATTCTCATATAATCTGTATGACCAGCTAGTTCACGATGGAATTCACCATTAGCAATTATCTTTGCTTTCTTATATGTTTATTATGGGAATCAGGTTTTGTTTCAACTCATAGTGACACATCTAGTTCATTGAAATTATTCTCGTTCTTCTGTTTTTAATCACTGGATGGTTCAACTATTTCAAAATAACAATAGCCTTATGGAAGAATCCATTGCTCAAACTTTCAAACCATTCAATTTCAATGGTGCTTGAAAAGCCAGTCTCCTATCAATCCATCCTGCTAATAACATTTTTATAGGATTCTTCCTAAATATGAGAAGAGCAATGAACAAAGAAGCTGAAGAAATACATTCATTCACTTAACTATTTTGCTTAGGGCCAGTCCTGCATGTAACAGTGTATATTTTTCATTAACTAGAATAATAAAAAATCAAATGCAATTAACTGAGCTAATATGAAAGGACAAGATAAATGGTATATCCTAATAGAATTCCAATGCTAACAACTTCAAGCCATAGCTGTCCTATTTGTGGACTAGAGCAAATATTGTTAAGCTAAAGAACCAACTAATGGATGATTAATGTTCCTTATTAAATTAGATGAAGGAAAATAACAATGTTTGGTTGTTAGTAAGTCAGTGGAAGAAAAAAAGAAACTTTGACAAGGATATTATTTTCCTCAAGTTTATTTTATAAAGATGGTCAATATAATTACTTAGAAAAATGAAATTTGTCTATTATTGACCGTAGATGTTCCTTTAATTTTATATAGAAGTATAATTTACAGCTCAGACTTGCTTCTCTAAGTTAGTAGCAGATGCACACTATGTTATTTATTTGCGTGTATGTACTGCACTTACTCTTTTGTTCACGATCTCACGATAAAGCTGGTTTGGATGGGAGAGATGTCTCATCAGGTACAGGCACTAGCCCCTGATCCTCAGAGCCTGATTTCTAGCCCCAAACTCACACAGAGGAATGAGGGAACTGACTGCTGCAGTTTGTTCATTAAATTTCCCACACATGGCATGGTGTATGCACATCTGCACACAAATGAATAAATACATAAATGATAAATGCAATTTTGGAAAATCTAAGTAACTGATAAAAGGAAGATTTCTGGTTTAGTCTCATGAAAAGCCTTGTTTTTTTTTCTTTAGATAATATTACCATTCACAATATTTTATATAATTTTCTTTATCATATTGATCACATGACTTTGTAGAAAAAAGAAACTTTCTCAAAATTGTACCTGAGAATCTACTTACCTGTGGAGGCCAGAATACATACATCAAAACATGTTCTTTTCTCTCTGTGTGGGTTCCCTGGGATGGAATTCATTTGGCAGGATTAGGATGAGTGACTTTTTACCCACTTACACATCTTGCTGGCCATGGAGAATCTACTTTGTGCATAATTAAGTGATCAAGCAGGAAATCAGGAGAGTGAACAGAGCTACCAGAGAAAAGGTAATATGTCTTTAAGTGTTTGTGTAAGACAGATGTAATTCCTAACATGTAATGAAATAAAACACTGCCCAATATTGTTACTAAATGCCAATGGACTCCTCTCCTTCATTTCTTCCACTCATTCTAGAGCTTATAACAAAATGGGTCATGGTGTGTTGATTTGTTTTCAATTGTTGGAAAGATCGTAGCCCAAAGTGACCTGAGATTTATTTGGCTTATACATTTCAAGTCAGAGTCTCTCATTGAGGGAACTCTGCAGGAACTGATGTGTAGACCATGGAGAAATGCTGCTTACTGGTTTCTCCCAAAAGTAAGTTGGCTTGCTCAGCTTCCTGTTTTATACAGCTCAGGACCACCTGACCAGGTATGGCAGTCTCCACAGTGGGATGGATCTTCCCGCAATGTGGGGGTATAGTGTTCCCCAAAATATTGTGTATGCTAATAAACTTATCTGGGGTCAGAGAACAGGACAGCCACAATATTAAACATAGAGGTTAGGCAGTGGTAGCATACGCCTTTAATCCTAGCATTCCAGAGACAGAAATCCCTCTGGATCTCTGTGAGTTCAAGGCCACATTGGAAATGGCCAAGCATGGTGACAACGCCTTTAATCCCAGAAAGCCAGCCTTCAATCCCAGGGAGTGGTGGTAGAAAGCAGAAAGGTATATAAGGCGTGAAGACCAGAAACTAGAGGCATTTGGCCTGGAGAGGCCTTTGGCCTGAAGAAGCATGTGGCTGGTTAAGCTTTCAGGCTTCTAGCAGCAGTTCAGCTGAGACCCATTCTGGATGAGGGCTCGGGGCATCCAGTCTGAGGAAACAAGACCAGCTGAGGATTCAGCGAGGTGAGATAGCTGTGGCTTATTCTGTCTCTCTGACCTTCCAGTGTTCACCCCAATAACTGGCCTCGGGTTTGATTTTATTAATAAGAACTTTTAAGATTCATGCTACATCTGGCGCCCAACGTTAATTTTTTAATTTTAGACAAAAAGAGAGTCATTTGGATATGAGGACATAGAGGCTTCCAGTCTGAGGAAACAAGACCAGCTGAGGATTCAGCGAGACTTTTAAGATTCATGCTACATCGCATCAATCATTGGTCAAGAAAATGGCCTACAGACTTGCCTAGAGGACAGTTTTATGGAGTCGTGTTCTTGCTGAAGTTTTCTTTTTTCTGATGATAGGAGTTTGTGTCAAATTGACATGAAAAAAAAAACCTAAATAGTACACATAGAAATAATGTATATATCTTTTCTATGTTACTACTGATGGGCCTAAAATTTTATAATGCATTTTGTATTGCATACCATGGTCTCTCTCACTCTCTCTCCCAATTACATACTCTCTCCTTACACATAAGTATCCAAATGCATATAAGAGTATTATATCTATATGCACACATATACATATGTATGTATGTCTTATTGGTTATAAAATAACAACTGGCATATATTTGTTTTGTTGTTTATTGTGATTTTGTTTTAATATATCAACATAGATTCAAATGCAGAGACAATAGCCTTTTGTACAAACTCTTTCCACTTGATAGAAAATCAGCTGTACTCATAAAATAGTTACTCAACACACATGGAAACACACACACACACAGGGAGAGAGAGAGAGAGAGAGAGAGAGAGAGAGAGAGCGCCTCCAAGCTCCTGAGTAAATCAAAGTAATAAATATAAAAGTATGATTAAAGAACATTGCCAACCTTGTTCATCCTTGATGCAATGGGGAGGGGCTTGTTCCTGCCTCAACTAAATGTACCTGACCTTCCTTGCTGACTCTCCATGGGAGGCCTTACCCTGTTGGAGGAGGGGATGGGGAATGAGTCCGGGGTGGGGGGAAGGTTAGGTATATAAAGTATATATAAATGTTAGGTAGTGGGAGGAGGGATAAGAGGGGATTTGTGGTTGGTATATAAAATGAATAAAAACATTTCTTTAAAAAAAAGAACACTGCCCACAAGATATTGAGTTATATGTGATTCATAGACTACATAGTAAGACTGTATCCAAATTAGTCAAGAACTTTCATCATTTAACTAGTAGCAAAAGCATAATAACTATAAATTCTGAAGTTTGCTTATAATATCAAACGAATGAAAGTTTTAAATGTTGGTAAGAGGGTAATTGGATAAGATCGTCTTAGAAAACATTTCTTTTTTTTTTCTGAAAAGTTGAAGACCAATCTTATTATATCATTATAATGATGTGAACTATCCATGCACAGGAACCTATAAAATACAGACAATTTGAAATGTACATGGGAATAAAACACCTTTAGAAGTAGCTTGTTATTTTTAAAAATAATAAAATATATATCTAGGCTCAAAGAAGTATGATGAACAAATTTATGGTAAATATTATATATAAATATAAATGGACAGATAACACTTTTCAGCTTCTTGCTGGGAACTTCTAGAAATTCCCATAATTCTTTCAAATATTGCTACAAAACAAAATAACTCTTTCTTTTTCATTAACATTTGTAGTTTTGTTTTTTATCTTCACATAAAACTCCCATGGAATTTGTTAAT
This sequence comes from Peromyscus melanophrys, assembly GCA_902168415.1. Classification (NCBI taxonomy): domain Eukaryota; kingdom Metazoa; phylum Chordata; class Mammalia; order Rodentia; family Cricetidae; genus Peromyscus; species Peromyscus melanophrys. Next base: position 7,943 of record CABHPR010146565.1, read on the forward strand.
TGTATGGCATCTCCTTACATTATTGATTTAAAAGGAAATAGAATGTATACTTATTTTTTGTGTTTTTGTTATTTTAATTTTATTTTCACAGTAAATTTTCAACAAAAATAAGACCTAAGAATTTCACATCCAAATTGTGCTTACTCAACTGATTGGCAGAGGTACAGTGAAGGTTCTTTTTACTACCGACATCAAACCACTTTGATACATGCGTTCCAAACATGGAGCTGACCATTACCTTAGTTCAGACAAACTACTTTAATACTGAGAAGTGAGTATAGAATGATATGCAACATTTTCTACCTAAACGTATTTGCTTATCAACATAAAAAAGCACTATTAATTTTTCACAAATAGCACCAGAAGCAGCAAATTCATTGAAAGTTCTGCTTCTGTCTGCTAAGGTGGATCATGTAGTGAAGTTTCTCACACCAACCTGATAACCCTGATGGAGAAAGAGAGAACCTATTCTCTACAATTATTCTCTGACTGCACCTGTTTGGCACGTGCATGCTTACTGACACCCACCTTATAAAGGCACAAATAAATAAAGGAAATAAAAATGGTCTGTTTCATTTCAACTCAGCACTAATGAATGCAAACCACATTTTCAGTTCATCCCCCTAGTTTGAAGCTTGATGCATTTTTATTTCTTCACATCTACTGACTCTTCTTATTTTGATAGAGTACTCTCAGTTCCTTGAACTTTATTAGTTAAAATGTTTCTATTATACATGAATGCCTTATTTGGGATATAGATAAAAAGAAAAAAAGTTTGATTTGTTACTTTTAAAGACAGAATTTAAAGTTGGGTATATACATAAAAGTAACACAGTGAAAACATGATCTTCTATGTGGGATGCATGAATATCCTAGATGGGATTGCATTCTCAGTTTCACACAACTGTAGCCATCTTGGGTCATAAGTAACCATGACTGAACAAGAGTCATGCACATCTGCTTGCCCTGTATAGTTTCCCAGCAAATTATAAACATATAATGCAATTAGGATCGCATGAGGAAATTTCCACAGGTGCCTTGGCACCAACTCTGCCTGGCTTTTGGTACTAGCTTAAGATAAACAAAATACAGACCAGATACGTCAGATGCCACTTTGGTGAATCCAGTACACAATCTTTAATTCTGACTGAAAGTACAAAGATACACTTTGTCATACTCCCACCTAGTACTTGATTTCTATAAGGAAGTTGGTCAAAAATGGCACTCTGAGTAGTCTTCTCTTTCCTCAGCACACACTGCATTGAGAGCGGATCTTTATATATATTGGGGCTTGGTTTCTACAAAATAAATATAAATAAAACAAATAAACATAAATAATAAAAATAGATATAAATGTAAAAACAGAATAAATATAAATACTTATTTTTTTATTTTATCTTTGTCATTATAATTAAAATATTTCTCCATTCCCTTCCTCCCACATATCTTTATATATTCCCATTCACATCTATTTTATATCCATGGTCTCTTTTTTACTAATTGTTATTGTCTTTATGAGCACCAGACTAACCTAATTCAGTGCCATTCTTTGGGAATACTGGGTATGGAACTGGCTAATGCCCATCTTCCTAGCCAATATTTAATAAATCCTTAATTGGACAATCACAGAATTTGATAGAATAGCCCTGGCTATACTAGAACTCTCTCTGTAGACCAGGCTGCATTCAGACTCTTAGATCTATCTGTCTCTGCTTTCCAAGTGCTGAGATTAAAGGGACATGCCACCATGAGCAGATAAAAATTATTTTTTGTCTTTCTAATTTTATTTTTCTTTTTAATGTATTCATTTGTTCTTATCTCATGTATTATATCCCAACCATAGTCTCTCCTCTCTTCTCTCCTCCAACTCCTTGTCCCATACCTTTTCTCTCCCCCAGATCCACGTCTCCTCCATTTCCATTTAGAAAAGAGCAGGTCTCCCAGGGATATCAACCAAACATGCAATAACAAGTTAGAACAAGACTAAGCACATCCCCTCATATTAAGGCTGGACAAGGCAACCTAGTAAGAGGAAAAAAGTACAAAAGCAGGCAAAAGAGTCAGATACAACCCCCACTCCCACTGTTAGGAGTTCCACAAGAACATCAAACTACAAAACCATAACATATGCAGAGGATGTAGGTCAGATCCATACAGGCTCTCTGATTGTCACTACAGACTCTGTGAGCCCCTATGAGTTCTGGTTAGTTGATTCTGTAGGCCATGTTCTCCTGGTGCTCTTGGTTTCTACAATCCTTTCTCACCCTCGTCTGCAAGGTTCACTGAGCTCTGCCTAATGGTTGGCTGTGGGTCTTCGCCTTTTTAATTGAAATTTTTATACAATATAATCAGATTGCTGTTTCTCCTCCCCAAATTACTCCCAAATCCTTTCCACCTCCCCATACACCCACATAAACACCTTTTCTTACATTTTAAATTAGAAAACAAGTAAGCATCTAAAATAATAGATAGATAGATAGATAGATAGATAGATAGATAGATAGATAGATAGACAGATAAAAGCAAACAAACCAATATAAAACAAAACAAACAAGAAAACAAGAAAAAAATAAGCTCAAGAAGCATATATAGATGCAGAGACAAACACATTTACACACAGAAAAATCCTCTAAAAATACAAAACTGGAAACCATAGTATATATATATAAGCATAAATAAATAAAGTAGACCAATCAAAGCAGTGTGAGACTAAAATCCTTCAAAAAAATGCCACTGAGTTTGTTTTGTGTTGGCCATGTACTATAGATATGGAAATTGCCCTTAAGTGTGTTTTTTATACTCAATAAGACTGCATTGTGAAAGTTACATTTTCCAAGGAACATTCACATAAACACATTAAACGTAAAAGTCTTCAACTCATAGTCATGAATACCAAAACAAGCCTTGTATTCACATGTAAAATTCCATTAATCAATATTATCTCACCCTTGAAAACTCTTCTCCCACTTTAGAGTTTAATAGCTAATCCAGTAAAACTCACTTTAATTATTTAAGTATGCTAATATATGCACCAAGAGTTTTAGCATTTTCACCTTTGAGAATCTACTACTATAAGAGAATTTCCATGTGTTTCATAATGCTCTTGACTGATAATGTGGGTAAAATCAGCATTTTCACCAACATAAATCAATTTAATGATAAATTTAATACACATTTATTCTTTAAGAATAGAAGTAATGAGGCTGGAGAGCTAGCTCACAAGCAAAAATATGTGAGTAGAGGTAATGTACTGCCAAATGCATTTTTAAACTTAAAATTCAGTTAAGTTTAAAACTATGTTAGTACTATGTTTCATCAAACAGTATTTTATTTTTTCTTATTTAACATTTTCATGTTTACTAAAGCTTGAAATCATTTAGGCAATACAAATTTTTGAAAGAAGATACTATTTTTCTTTATTTTTGATAATTCAATACATATACTAAATGTATCTTGGTTTTATCCATTATCCCACAATGCTTTGGTACCTCTCACCCCCTTCTTCCCTCCTAGTCACTTAGACCCTTTGTCCTAAGGAGAAATGACTTAATGTCATTCTTTAAGACAATAACTTTAATATTTTAAAATTTTCTTCAAAATCACCATAAATGTTTAATATGTAATATAGTGCTAAAGCTAAAATATTATCCTCTTTATATAGATATATGACACAAACAAAGATTTGACTAATCAGTCTACTTAAATATATCATAATAACAAACAAAGAAAACAGCTAGGATTCTAACAACAAACTTTCCTGTATTTAATCTTAGCAGGTTTTCCAATCTCAATTATAGAAATACACATGAATGAAATTCAGTAGTTACTATCATAATGATAATAGAAATTTTCATTTCAATGAGTCTTCCCCTACATAATATCTCTATTAGGATAAAACAATGCATCTTCTAGAGATATATTCTCCAAGGGTATCTTTTATCTCTTGACCTGTGTGGACTCTGCACGAATAATTTAATTCTATCATTCCCATTATCAGAAGACTTCAATTTCTAATGTTAAATATTAAATAAATCATTGAAAGGATAAAGTTAGGCTTACTAGCATCAGCACATAAATAAACATGAAGAGATTTTATGAAAAACCCTCAGGTACTCTGGATGTTAGGAAGTATTTAAGAGTAAAAGTTTATTTAAGTTAATAACACAGAAAATTTCTTTAAGACAGCAGGATATCTGAGGAATTCAAGTGAAAATTGTTCTCTACCAGACAAATCCAAAGTGTAATTCAATATCAAAATGCTACAGATATAATGAAATTAATAATAAAAATAGAAAGTGGAGTCTATCTAAATTTAAGGAATGTTCCTATACTCAGTTCAATTCTTAACAAACAGGATGAGCGTAGAAAGAATGGAAGGAATAGATGATCTGTAAAAGGTATGGTGGTTGTATTAGCAACCATAGATTATTAATATGAACCTACATAGTGGCAGAAGATACAGTTAGTAAATAACAAGATTTCTTAAATTCCACAGGCAAAGATATTATTTTGGCTTTTATAGTTCTGATTCAGTGAGCAAGCATGAGACAGAGTTACTAAGATTTAAACAATTACTTGTAATAACTCACTGAGCAATAATAAAATATTCTTTAGCTATTTGGACAATCTTAGAAATCATCAAAATGACACATTTATATATTTTCTTGAATCAAATAAGCTGGGGAAGATATCTAAATTTGCTAATGTGATGGCTTAAATATAACAAGTGGATTCTTAATAAGGGATATTATAGACAACAAATTTATTAGTCTTCATGTCATTGTAATATTTTATATCACAATGTAATATTTAATTTAAAATAATTAAAAGTAGTCAGTAAATATATAGTAAGAAGTGCCTTTATTCATAAGAGTGTAAGAAAAATTACCTGATAATTAATGAGAAACTAGTCAGTACGACTCTGAGAAAAAAAGTGCAATAAAAATGGGGTGTTCTTGCCAGGCGTTGGTGGCGCACGCCTTTAATCCCAGCACTCAGGAGGCAGAGGCAGGCGGATCTCTGTGAGTTCGAGGCCAGCCTGGGCTACCAAGTGAGCTCCAGGAAAGGCGCAAAGCTACACAGAGACACCCTGTCTCGAAAAACCAAAAAAATAAAAAAAAAATGGGGTGTTCTTAATTCCAAAGACCATATCAAAAATGAGCAGAATTTTTGAAATTATGCTGTTGTGTACTTATAAAATGTATTATAAGTTTGATAAAAAGGAAAAAGTTAGAAACATAACATTCTCCTTTAGAAACATTTGATCTAAATAGAGTTGAAGAAGAAATATAATATGTAAAGCATAAACATCAAATGTGAATAAATTTATTAATTAGAACACAATTCATTGAGGCAAATTTACAATTCTTAGCCAAAATGCATATAATACAGTAACTGGATTTCAGAACATAAATCCAAAATGATAGAATTAAAGGAGAAATTTAATCAAGAGAATAGAAACCAATAATTTCCCATTCATTGATATGCAATATGTAAAACACTAATTACACACATGTGTATATTCCAGAATTCAAAAACTGGTGAATCCCTTATTTATGCATATTTAGAATATCAAAAGGCAAATTACATTTCTTGGCATATTAGCTGTCAAGGTTAATTTCTTGGACTATTATACAATGACAAATAATATTTAAAATATATTAGTTAAACAATTCCATAGAAATATTTAAAAATTAACCCTAATGGAAATTTTAAAAATAAAATGATATACTTTATTTAATTATCAACAAGTTTAGTAATTTTAGATTATGATGATTCTATATTTTTAAGGTATAAGAAAGGGAAAGATGCCAATTACCAATTATCTATGATTTAATAACAAAAATGAAATCCCATTTTTTTAAACATAGAAAAGAAGAGAGATGGAGCAACATCAGAAATAGCATAGAAAAACATGAAAGAAAACTTGAAGGATAAATGTTTGTTCTTTAAAAACAAAACTAAAACAAATACCTCTTAGTATCATTGAGCAAACAAGAGAGAAGGCTCAAACTGAAATAATCTATCAAACATGTCTAGTTCTTTCACATCTCTAAAATGGAAGTATGCTCTAAAATCTCCGAGTCATTCCATTTTTATATTGTAAAGTTTCATTCAAAATTTAAAAACTATCCTCTAAAATCTCATCCAAACCAGGATAAACATACATATACAAACTCTAAAATACTAATGAATAAAAAATTTATAAAAGGTTTCTCAATCACAAGTATATAGGGACATTTTTTTAAAATGGACCAAGGGCCTTAATAGATACCTTACCAAAGCAGACATAGGACATACATGTTTGAAAAACTTTGACATGTCATATGTAATAGAGGAAATGTATATCAAAACAGTGATGTGATATCACCGTAAACTTATCAGAATGGCGACATCTGGAATGAGGATGGCATCAAGTGGTATTCTAGACACACAGCAAAAGGATCTCTGCATTCTTGGCTGCTAAGAATAGCAGTGGTTCTCAACCTTCCTAATGCTGAGACCCTTGAATACAGTTCCTCATGTTGTGGTGACCCTGAACCATGAACTAATTTTGTTGCCACTTCATAACTATGATTTTTTACTGTTATTAATCATAATGTAAACATCTGATGTACAGGATATCTGATATACAACCCCCCAAAGTAGTTGTGACCCACAGGTTGAGAACCACTGGAATAGAGAATGGCATAGTTATCTGGAGGGCTAGCAATTTTTAAAACACTAAGCACACCTTTACCACACTATCCACAATTTTGTTCCTGGGTACTTGCCCAAAGAAATTGAAGTGTTGTTTACATAATATCCTGTGGTGGATGCTTGTCACATTTTTGCTTGTTTGTTTTCATAGTTTCAAAACTTAGGTGTACCTCAGATTGTCCTTTAGTAAGAAGACAGATAAATAATCATAAATTAAGACAATGGAGTATTAGTCACCACTAAATTGAAATGAGCTAGCACCTTGAGCATGTCTGAAATCTGAACACCTCAAAGTTAGAGGTGGGAAAATGGCAAGTTTGAAGACATGACAGCAAATTCAAGGTCAATCTCAAATTACAGAATATGTGTCTCTTAACCACTTTTATAAAAGTTATGATCTATCAAATCATGGGCAGACATAGAGGAATACAAGAGATATTACCTTTTAGTGACAAAAACAAATCTGAAAAGCTAGATGATATGTGACCTCAGGTATACAAACTTCTGAAAAAGTCAAAATGTTAGACAGCAAATAAGTAAGTAAATAAATGAATAAATAAATAAAATAAATTGGTTTTGGGAGTTCCTATGGAAAAGAGAGACAGACAGAAAAGGACTCAATTTTACGTTACTTTCTGTGGAACTAGTCTCTATGAAAATATAATGTTGGATAAACACCATAATACATTAATTCCAAATCATAGGCAGCATAAAGTCAACAGGGTTGCTGTGTGATTATGATGTATCAATGCAGGTTTATCAATAGTAAAACAGGTTCCACTCTGGTGGAGAATACTAATGGTATATAAGCGATACATATGTGACAGTAGTCCGTTAATGAACATTGTGTTTCTTTCCCTTAATTTTGCTATATATGTATAAAATTTGTCTTGAAAATACCTATATATAAAACATACAAAACACCCATTTAAAATTTTTTTTGCGTAACAAGCCTGATGCAGACATGAACTCAGAGGCTGTGATAAGACACACCAGACCTGCTTAATATCCACCTACTGATAAGGAGAAGTGCACACAAAGTTCCATGTTTTTCCAAAAGAAAATGTTGCAAAACTATGTGTCTTTCTTTTTGCCCTTGTTTCTTATTGCTGAGTATTAATTTATTTTGCTTTCTTGTTTTTTGAGGCTTTGTTGTTGTATTGCATTTTATTTAATTTTTTATTTTATTTTATTTTTACAAAGAACAAAGAGTGGGTAGGAGGAGAGGATCAGGAAAGATGTGGTGGTGAGGGGGGGATGAATAAGATCAAAATATATTTAAATTTAAAAATTGTTTTAATACATAAGATATAATAGAGAATGAAAAAGGATTCCAATTTGTCATACAATAAAAAATTAAAGCATATATAAACATAAACAGATGGATTTGTTGCTGTGTGCCTTGAGACACTCTCACCAGAAATATTCTATTTTCTTTATTAATTGAGAAAATGTTATAATTATATTAATAAATGTTTGAATTTAATGGCTTAAATTTCATTGTTAAAACTGGTGAGAGCTTTTTGATTTATTTAAATTTTTTCCTAAGATATATTTTGACCATATTCTTTGCCTCTTCTAGTGCCTCCGAATTTCTCAACATCCTCCTAATCACTCAAATTTATCATCTTTCTCTCTTTCTCACTCCTCCCCCCAAAAACTAGATTAAAACAAAACAATAAGACAAAAATAACCAACTCGAAAGTGCACAAATTCATGGCATTGTTTTGTGTTGGCTAACTACTCTGGGACATTGTGCCCGTCTCAGCTACACTAGAGTGTGGTAGATATACCAGTGTCACGTCATTGGACCTCACTGATATTCCCTTTCCCAGAAGGTACAAATACAGTTAGACATTAACCTTTATACTAATGGCTACGTTTTCATTCATTCCTTTTTAAAATATAACAAAATAATATATAATAAAATCATACAAAAACATTCACATTGATGTTGGCCAAGACAAACTCACAGTAGGAAAAGAGCTCAGGAGAAGGTGCAAGAATCAAAGACCCATTCATTTTCATGCTCAGGAATCAGACACCTAAGCAGTGAACGCTTCTGCTCAGTCATAAGCTTCATAGGATCTGCTCTCCTTCCATCCACGGACTATATATGTCCCTACTTAATCTCACAGTGAATATTTGAATACATTAAAGCAAGAACAGTATATAACCTACCTTTAATTAAGTGGAGTATTTATTGCCGAGTTTTTAATGTATTTGTACTCTGAGGTTTTTCAAGTCAAAATATATTACTTAAAATATTTGTGGTGAGTCTCTCTCTCTCTCTCTCTCTCTCTCTCTCTCTCTCTCCACACACACACACACACACACACACACACACACACACACACACACACATATGCTAATTTTAGAAAAGAGAAATTGCTACAATGGAATAGCTACTTCACTTGAACATTTTCCCCTAGACTGTCTCTGCAGCTTATTTTAATAATGTCATAATAGGCAATCAATGTGTTGTCTCTATGTTTAAGGACATAAAACTCCTCTTTCCTCTAGAATGCTTGTGTAAGACTTTCTCATTTAGAACGTATTGAGGAAATTGCAGTAATATTATTGATGTTCCCATCAGTTTGGGTTTAAGCCTATAATTAATAGCTTGTTTCCTGTCGTTTCAATGGACATAATCAACTTCTAAGCTAATTACAAAGTAGAAAGCTATAAAATACTCCCCAAATTAAATGGAAATCTGCTTTTGGAACAAAAGGCATTTAGAAGTTCAGGGACTGAAGTGTGTTCACAATGCTCAAGCTGTCATTTGGAAATTTTTCTCCTAAGAATGTGATGCATGCTGCTAACCTTCTGATATATATGTGCTGCCCTAGGAAATGTGACTGATCATCTGTCAGCATAGCCATTAACCATCTGATGCATTCCTTAGATTATAGCAACTAGTAGTTCGGTTATTTTTCCACCACAGTTATCTTTGTGGTCCCACTGGCAATGAGCTCATTTCATGGCTTGAAAATAGTGTTTTGTCACAAATCCTTCACTGTCCTAAATGTTGTCATGCTAACTCATTACATTCTGAATAATGACATAATGTTTTACTGCTATCACTTCATGTTATATTTATAAGTTTGCATTTAAAAATAATAAAATATAATTGAATAAAATTAATGAAAAATGCATTCTGACCAGGGAAGCAGATAGCCTAACAACAGGTCTTCATATCTCCCTCTTCTTTGAAACCACTCCCTGAGTCTTATCCTCAGCTCTGTAGCAGATACCGTCTGCTGCTTCCCCTTCATTTCTGCTACCACTTCCAGTGGATCACACAGATCTTCCTCTGCAAACTTCCTTCCCTCCAACCACCCTGTTATCCAAGTAGTCAATCCCTGGAAACCCAACCAGAGACAAGTAGGCCAACTAAGCAGGTTGGCAAACTTCCGATCATTATCTCTTGTGGGCCCTGCCCCCCCGACTGTGAGTGGCTGCCACCGTGCGTTATGGTAACCATCTCTCTCCTCTTCTCCATATACAATTTCTCAGTTTCACCGCCAGCTCTGTAGCAGAATACCTGTTGTGGCCCCTTCTCACTCACTGTCCCCATTCCCAAGGGACTATATAGATTCTGATGGAATACCCTGTCTTTCCTTCTCCTGTGAACCCCTTAGTATGCCTCCTATCTTGTCTCCATTTCTAATAGTCAGCTCCCAATACCTCTCAACAAATATTACCAGGAAAGTCCAGTGGCCACTGTTGTGGAATATTATTTTAATGAGGCAAAGGTGTGTTACATTTATTTATGCTACAGAATATTACTTCAACTGTGTAAAGGTTTGTTACTTTTGTTTATGCTATATTTGTTTAGTTATGTAAAGATGTGTTATATTTGTTTCACCTTGCCTGCCTCAGGCACCTGATTGGTCTAATAAAGATCTGAATGGCCAATGGATGGGAAAGGATAGGCAGGGCTGGCAGGCAGAAATACTACATACAAAAAGAGAAGGAGAAGAGAACAAGGAGAAAGAAGGGGATACACCTGAGGCAAGAAGCCAGGCAGCCACCAGCCAGTCAGACATGGGAAGCAGTGAAAGGAAGATACACAGAAGGAAAGAAAAGTAAAAATGCCCAAGGCAAAGGGTAGATAAAGAGAAACAGGTCACACCTAGCAAGATACCAGAAGAATTTCCTAGCGCAATGCACAGCTACCATAACCTCCTAAGAACAAGAGAGGACAACAGAGGCCAAGTAATAAAAGACCCATCCAAAAAAGACAAGACCACGTGTCAGTATCTAGAATTGCAATATTCCCAATCCCAGATGCCTAGATGCCAGTATAAAAACAAAATAAAAAACAGCCAAGGCCAATATATAGGCACTTGAGCCCAGCACCCGTACCACATAGCATAACGTGAGAATTGCAGCATAGCTAAATCACAAGACAAAGACCTTAAAATAACTTTTATGTATATGAAAGAGATCCTTAAAAAGAAAATAAATAATTCTATTAAAGTAATCTATGAAAATACAAACAACAGTGGAAGGAAATGAATAAAACAGTTCAAGACCTGATAGTAGAAGTAAAATCAATAAAGAAAACCAAAACAGAGAGAAATCTGGAAATAAAAAAATTGAGGAAATGAACAGGAAACTTGGAGGCAAGACTCACCAGCAGAATAAAAGAGATGAAAGAGAGAATCTCAGACATTCAAGACATTGTAGAAACAAAATGGATACTTCAGTGAAAGAGATTTTTAAATCTAAATACATCAAATAAATCTCGGGAACTATGGAAAGAATAATAGAAATAGAGGAATAAGGAGAAACTCAAGTAAGAGGCAGAAAATTTCAACAAAATCATAGAAGAAAAAATTTCTAAGCTAAAGAAGGAAATACCTATCAAGGTACACAAAGCATACCAAACACAAAAAAGACTGGAGCAGAAAATAAATTTCCCTCACCACATAATAATCAAGACAATAAAGCTTAATGTACATAAAAGAATATTACAATTGACAAAGTAAAAGGACCAAGTAATATGTAAAGGCAGACCTTTCAGAATAATACTTGACTTCCCAATAGAGACTCAAAAGGCTAGAAGGGCCTGGAGAGGTGTCCTAAAGACTCTAAGAGGCCACAGATGCCAGCCTAAACTACTATACCTAGAAAATCAATCACCATAGATGGAGAATATAAAATATTCTATTAAACAAAACAAATTTAAGTAATATTTGTCTACAAATTCATACTACAGAAGATGTTAGAAAGAAAACTCCAACCTACAAAGTTTAACCTCCCCCAAGAAAACAAAAGGTTTAAATCATCCTAGACCAGCAAATCGAAAGAGAGAACACACACACACACACACACACACACACACACACTGCTACCACAACCACCACCAACAATGGTGACAAATTAAGAGGGATCAGCAATCATTGGCAATTGATGTCTCTCAACCTTAATGGGACACCTCCCCAATAAAAAAAACACAGATTGACAGAATGGATGTAAAAACAGAATCTACCCTTCTGATGAATAAAAACAAACAAATGAAAAACACACCTTAACATAAAGGAAATGATATACATCAACTCAAGACAAAAGGATAGAAAAAGATTTTCCAAACTAATGAAAGTACAAAGCAAGCTGGTATAATCATTTTTATATCTCATAAAATAGATTTAAAATAAAAATGAATCAGTATATGCGGGGAAGCACACTACATACTCATCAAAAGGAAAATCCACCAAGATAACACTGCAATTCTTAATACCTATGCATCAAATACAAGGGCACTCACGTTCATAAAAGACACATTATTACAACTTAAATCACATATTGCCTCTCATACACTTCTCGTGGGCAATTTCATTACCTGACTCTTATCAATGGACTGGTCATCCAGACAGAAACTAAACAGCATTTTGCTAGAACAAACTGATATTATAAGCCAAATGGACTGATCATATATACAGAGCATGCATAGTAAAACACAAGAATTATGAAGAAAGAAATGATCTCCCATGAAGATCAAAAATGAAGAAGAATGAATGATCTCCCATGGCTCATTAATCGGGAGGATTACTATAGTAAAAATGGCCATCCTACCAAAAGAAATCTATAGATTTAATACAACCCCTTAAAAATTTCAACACAGTTCTTCACAGATCCTGAAAGGAGAATTTTCAGCTTCATGTTGAAACACAAAAAGTAACCCTGGATAATTAAAACAAACCTGAGAAATAAAAGAACCACTGGAGTTGTTACAAACCAAGATCTCAATTTGTTCTACAGAGCTATAGTAATAAAAACAGCATGATATTGGCACAGAAACATCCATGTTGGTTAATAGAATCATATTGAAGACCCAGATGTCAATCCACACACCTATGGATACCTGACTTTTGATAAAGAAGCCAGAAATGCACACTAGAAAAATGACAATATCTTCAACAAATAGCATAGCTTAAACTGGATGTCTGCAAGTAAAAGAAACAAATTAGACCCATACAAATTACCTTGCACTAAACTTTAAAAGCCAAGTAGATCAAAGACCTCAACATAAAACCAGAGACACTGAACACGATAGAAGAGAAAGGGGGAACAACCTTCAACTCATTGATACAGGAGAAGATTTCCCGAATGGAACACCAATATGCCAGGTACTAAGATCAGCAATTAATAAATGGGATCTAGTGTATAACTGTGAGCACAAGGACCACGTGCCCTCTTCTGTTTACTTGTTTATTTTGTAAAAGCATGAAGTTGTGCATATTATTGGAATAGCATCTATGCTGTATGAAGGCCTGCATGCTATGATTTTAAGTCACATTAGACTTGTTTATATTCTTAAACATCTATGTATTTTCTGGGGAAAAATGTTAAACCTTATCTTCAGTTTTTTTTTTCTGATTATGTACATGAGCAAACTGCAATTAGAATTCTTATCAATTGTCAAGCAAGTAAAAGCTTACACTATATGTGTGACTAATATATATTGACAGTCATTTATCTTACAAAATAGGTACTTTTATAAAATTTATGTTGGAAAATTAGAAAAATATTAAGATGTAATTTCTGGAGAAACACTAATTCATTGCTTCAATGCGTCAGTGCATCATTCAGTCATAGACCTCAATCTGGTACTAATGCTCAGTGAGTAATTCTACATTTACATTCAGGCTTGCTGAAGAATGAGCACCAAGATTTCAATAATGACTAGGCAATTACAAAGCTCCTCATCCTAGTTTGGGGTTTTTGTTAGACAACCTATGGCTCTTGGGGGTAGCATTGCCAGCCCAGATGGGGAAACTTTATTTAAACCATATATGTATATTTACACTTTGAACTCCATGTTTTCTAAGTATTTCTCCCTTCAACTCACTTGTACTCATTTGCCCTCTCTTTTCCTTCCACTTCCCAGGGCTCCACAGTGTCCCCTTTTACTTTCCCATTTCTGTAGTTACTCCAAGTTATTTGCTCATATTTCAATAATTAGAGCTAAGAGTCTCAGATAAATGAAAACATTTGAAGTTTGTCCTTCTGGGTCTGAGGTACCTCATTCAATATGATCTTTTCTAGTTCCATATATTTACATGCAAAGTTCAGGACATTATTTCCTTTACAATTAAATACTATTCCATAGTGTATATGAACCAGACTTTTTGATTATCTGTTCATCAGCTGAAAGACATTTAGATTGTTTCCATTTTGTGGAAGAATTATGTTGAGTACTTTGGATATATGCCAAGGAGTGATATATCTGGGTAACACTGTTGACTTATTTTTAGATTTTTTTAAGGATTTGCCATACAGATTTCTTGAGTAGCTGGACAAGTCAGTAGTCCCACCAATAGTTAATAAGGATTGGACTGGGTATAGGCTATTGCTATTTCCCTTGTTTGTACCCCTCCTTCCCCAAAAGGTGGAAGGTAGGAACCTATTGATCAAGACACCGTGTACTTTGGATGCAGGGGTCTGAGGCTTCTGAGCAGAAAATGACATGAAAGCTTTCTCCCTGAGAACTCACTTTCATCATACCAAAAGGTGGCATCCACATTTCCAAAGCATAGAAACAACCAATGAACCTACCCTGCTATCATACCTGTGAATGGAAACAAAGGACAACATAGCAGAGTAACACTGGGGTTCAGTAGTGGCATTCATATCTTGGCATCATCCAACAGCTCTACTGAACTTAAGACCCACTCAGCAAGAGGGAAACTAGGTTGGTAAAAGTAAACTAGCCAACTTTCCATGGCTTGTGATGTCATGGATCTTGGAGGGGAACCCATAGCCACTACATACTAAACCAGTAGAATTCTTAGCCACACTCAAGTATTTGTTCTCATACCTACAGTTATTGTACTTCTTACCCCTCATTAAGAAACACTTTTTTACAGGAGATGGACACCATTCCTGTAAAACCAATCAAAACACAGAAGTATGGAGCCTAGTACCAACTGATACATCTAGAAAACAATCCTGGCACCTAAGGCTCAAGGATCATTGTGCAAGAAGGTGTGGGAAGATTGTAAGAGACAGAGGATGAGGCAGTTGGTTGCAGGATTCTGTCTCCTAGAAATCTGCACACACATGATGTCACTGATATGGCTGTTTAAATGTGACTTGAACAAAGATGGCTCCAATAGACATGATATCATCATTGGAGTAAAACTCAGAAGGTATCAATCCTAGAAAAAGAACTACAGGTAACTGAGGACTGCTAAAAATGGATGATATAGTTTTCCCCAGGGAAAAGAACACCAGTTAACAACTACCAAATGGTCAGCCCTGAAAACATGCACACAAGTGACATTATACAGAATGAGTAGGCTGTATTTATGTTAATAAGGTGTGTGTGTGCGTGTGTCTGTGTATGTGTGTGTGTGTGTCTGTGTGTGTTAAACAATTAAAGAAAAAAAGATGTCATGATCTGGGTAGAAGAAAGGGAAAAGAGATATTATTTAATTATATTATAATCTGAAAAGTAAAAGAAATAAAATAATAATAACAAAGCTGAGGCATTAGATGGTGAACTTTTCAGAGCCATTAATTACTATGATAATAGTAATAAAGTATAAAGAAACTTTCCTGTGTTCCCAATTGGGCACAGGCTACATTCCTGGAAAGAGATCCCTCACCTCCACTCGAAGGGAAAAATATATGCAGCAAAATACACAGGGTCTCTTTGCTATCTTCGGAGTTCAGTAATAGGAATATTGGGTGAGAGCTGTTAGCTATTATCTTCTATCTTCTACATCTTCTACATGATCTCTTCTTCTTCTTCTTCTTCTTCTTCTTCTTCTTCTTCTTCTTCTTCTTCTTCTTCTTCTTCTTCTTCTTCTTCTTCTTCTTCTTCTTCTTCTTCCACCCACCTCATCCTTCTCCACCTCCTCCTCATTCAACTTCTTCATATTCTGTTGGATTCTTTTCCTTTTTCTTATTCTTATTCTTTTATGTTTTTTCCAGACAGATTTTCACTCTGTATCCCTGGTCAGTCTGAAACTCATTATGTTGACCAGACTGTCCTTAAACTCACAGAGATCTGCCTGACTTTGCCTCTCCTATGTTGGGATTAAAGGAGTGAATTCTGACCTTGTAATTCCCTTTTGTAGTTTCTGAGTATAAGCTTCATCTGGCTCTACTGTGTCTTGTCATGGAGATCTGCATTTGAAGCTTAGAAAAGGACTTAACACAGTGAGTAAACGGTCTTTTCTTTGGCGGTGATGCTCAGGTTTGTTTATTTATTCCTGGAACAGGTTAGTTGGCACATACTAAAGTATCTCATGGTATATACAATTTCATTGTTACTTAACCTTCTCTTCTCTGTCTTACATTTAAAAATGGCATAAATAATATGATGTTAATATTGCCTATATATACATATATATAAATATAAATATATATATATATATATATATATATATATATATATATATTTGAATGTTTAACTAGTGGTATGCAATTCAAGAATGCTTCAATTCTAAAACAACATTCTAATAGCTGATTGGATTTGAAAAGAATGAAATAAATTTGAGAAAAATAAGCATCAGTGAGAAAGCTAGGTTGTTGCATTACAGTGACCTTCATGAGAACTTTCTGCTATTTTTTTCTTTCTTGAGGGCTTTTTTATACTTATAAAGATTTATATCACATTTACATACAAAACATAAGGCTCAGTATTTAACAATGCCATCTGTGGTATCTTTTTTCTATTCTTTAAGAACATATTCCTGCAGTATGATGAGAAATTTAAGCTGTATCTAAATCTGGATGCACAATACACACATGAATATGTGATGGCTTGAATGTGGAAATACATAAAGTTCTCAGTGAACTTTAAATATAATAGCCCAGCTATATAAACTGGATTCTAGTTCATTCCTTTGCAAAACAAAGCAACCTTAAATATTTTTAGACATCTTTAATAAACAGGTGAAATGAGACCAAGGTATAAACTTGTTTAAGAGCTTCAAAATCAGAGAAGCTTCTTTTGAATGCATCTGGTCATCCCAAACTGTATCAGATGTGATATTGGAATTGTGTTTTAAATATTTAACTTTTCATTTTAAAAAATGGCAGTAATTAATGATACTAGAGAGAAACTGTCCATAAGTAAAAGTTGTCAAGGCAAGATATGCAAGCCATTGTGTCTACAGGACACAATCTAAGTAGGACCTTGGGCTCTTAAAATCTTTCTGCTTAATATACATGATTTCCCCTCAATCTTAAGCTTAGTTTTGTTGTAGTTATATCATTTGGGACTGGGCACCTCAAAGTAACTTATTATCTGCATTTTGACCTGTTGTAGATTTTGGCAATAGTCTCTAGCTGTTCTAAAAAGGATCTTCTTTGATATGGAGGCCCAAATTACTCAGAGTCAGAGAATCTGAGCTTGCTTTACCCAGCATGGCTGCATAAGGAGATGATTTGACCATGGGTATTGTTACCAAGTGTTTGGAAGAGTCTACACTTGGCTGTGTGGTGTGCTTTGAGCTAGCAAATGGTAGGTCTATTTCCCTGCCCCTTGGCATTGTTATAAAAAGTCCTTTTGAAGAAGCAGAAGGGGACTTTGGCTATTGACCCAGGTCCTCCCAGAGCTATCCTGTGTTTCTGTCTTTCCTCTTGTTGTCTAGCTATCTTTCTACCTAACGTTTTTATCCCTCTCTCCTCCTCGTAGGAACTCTGGGAAAAGTGGGATCTGGCCTCCCACACTTTGGTGAATGCTAATAATTACATTTATATATGATATAAAAATACATATTTATAAAAGCATTAGAAACTCTGTTGGTTTAGGAAAATGGCTGGAGAATGATCAGCTTTTAGGTCTATGATCTCACCAAACACGGGCAGTTGTTTACATTTAAAATATTAATCAGGAAATCCCTTTTTGAGCACCCTTCACTCCAACTAGGTGGTTGTTTGTTTCCAGCAAGGTTTAAATGCCACTATTATAACTATTGGTAATGTCTTGCTACTACAGTAATTGCTTTGGTTTATAGGCTTTGAAACTGCATAGGACTATTGATTCTTTCTCCTCAACAGCATGTACAACTTCCTCAGAAAAAATAAACACAAGTCCTCAGGAAGTTGCCATGGTAGTTTCCATTTGATTCTTCTAAGCTCTGTGTCCAAAGTACACAATGTCTTCAGCAATAGGGTCTTACCTACAGACCCTGTAAAGCAACCAAGAGCAATGGCAATCATCACATTTTGCTCAGAGACTATTGTATTCCTCAATCCACCGCTCAAAGGGAAGTTTCTCATAACTGGCACTGTTTTATTGTTGCTGTTAGACAATGCAAGGTCTTTGAGGTGGGGCATCATCATCTCATGTGATATGACCCTCTTTGAAAAACTACACACATACATATGCTATACATTTTTAATTAAGCTTGTGAAATAATGTCTCCTCATAGGTTTTTTAAACATTCTTTGTTATTTAGCTCTCCCTCTGTGATATCCTTTTCCCCAAGCCTAGTTGAAGCCAGCCCCCATCTTTTCCTACTAATATATTCCTCTTTAGTGTTCCCTCTCCCTATACTAACTTTCTATTTCCTGAACTTTGTTGGATATCTCAGATTGTTTTGTCAAAACTATGCATTGATTTATAGCTAAGATTTACAAATAAGCAAACAAGCAGCATTTGTCTTTCTGGGTCTGGATTATCTCACTCAGTATATTTTCTAGTTCAATTCACTTATCAACAAGTTTTATGCATTGATTTTTCTTTATAGCTGAACAGAATTTTGTTATGCATATGTATCATATTTTGATTATCTAGTCATCAGCTCAAGAAAATTTGGATTGTTTCTATTTCCTACCTATTGTACATAGAGCAGGCAATGATTATGGCTGAGCAAGTATCTCTGGAGTAGGACATCAAGTATTTTCAGTATATGCCAAGGGGTGGTACAGCTGGATTATCTAGATCTACTTTTAGCATTTTGAGACTGCTCCACGTTGATTTCCATAATGGCTGCATTAATAGGCAATCCCACCAAAAGTTCCCCATTCTCCTCTTCATTACCAATATTTGTTGTTTTCTTGAACATAACCATTCTGATTGGGGTAAGATGACATTTACAAGTAGTTTTAATTTTCATTTATTTAATTGATAAGGATGTTGAACTTACTTTAAGATATTTCTTAAGCAGTAGGTTCCATTTATTTCTTCTTTTGAAAACTCTCTGTTCAGATCCATAGCCCATTGTTTTGAGTTCTTTGTATTTTTTTTTCCTTTAGAGTAAGGAAATGAAGCTTGAAATGAGTGTCACTTATCTAGAGATATTTTATTAAGGAGTAACCAGAATAGAAACAGCCTTAAGAATCTTGACTCCAAAATCTCATTTCATAAATTTTAAGCAATTATTTCAGATGTGGCGTTCATATACATTTTCAGTCATAATTTTACATCACTTTATTCCACTATATGTTTAATTCTTTATATAAGAAACTATAAATATTAGATAACCTAGGACTTATGTGTGCAAAAAGAGCTAAGGATACTTGAGAAGATAGTTATCAGACTATTAATAAAGTGGATAAACTTAAACCCATAGCATGTTGTTATTATGATGGTAATATATTCTTGGACTTAAAACAAGTTTGATAAGAGCAATAAAGAGCTCAGCAACTGTGCTAAACTGGTAAAGAGTTTTAAGAATTATAAGGGCATCCAGATTTTTCCATGGACTGAGAGGGCTTTGCTATCAAGCCTGATGATCTGAGTTCAACTCCCACAACCCACTTTGGGGAGGAAAGAAATAACCCCCGTAAGTTATCTTCTAAGCTCCAAAACACACCAGAGCATGTGAGAATGCCCCCTTCACAACACACACACACACACACACACACACACACACACACACACACAGTAAAATAAATTTAAAAAATTTTAAAAATTAATAAAAAAGATTTAAAGCTCCAAAACAACATAAAATGACAAAGTGTTTTTGTACTTTTTATAGAACTGAAAATCCCAGAATTCTAAAGTATTTTTTGGAATGCACTGACACTCAACATAGCCAAGCTTGTCTCCATGAGCCAATGAACCCAGGGATAGCACCAAAGCAGAACATGCTAATCCACTTTACATTATTTAGATTCAAATTGTGAATTAATCCATTTTTGGAATTTTTATTGCACCTGAAAGTATGAAAATAAGGGATTTTAGAAAGATGCTCTAAACTTGTTACAGGTTCAGCCTAGAAGTGATGAATCTTAGAGAGCATTAATATATTCATCTGTTTGATTTTTTGAGATCAGATCTCATTATGTAGGCTGGCAGGGCTGGAATTCACCATACATATAGACCTGACTGACCTGGAATTCACAGAGCTATACCTCCCTCAGCTGCCCAAGTGCTAGGATTAAGAAAGAGAACATGTCAACACATCTGGCTTATTAATAATATCATTATAACTCACGTAATATTTAGATACTCATAAAATCCTTTATGGAATCGGGATGTAGTTTGGTGGTAGATCACTATTCTACTATGTACAGAACTCCTGTCTTGCTGCTCAGCAACACAAAACATGTATTTGTTATTTATTTGAAGAATGTAAACCTCATGAGCCTTCTATAGCTCAGTTTAGCCGCCTGTGTTTTATGGGAATCATGTTATAATATTGTTGAGAGACATTGTCTCATCTATGACCTAAAATACTTAACATAGTATTTAGTTGGGTACTTTGGACTTTCCTGGACTACTGCCCAGATTGCAATTATCATGTAAGTGATGTGTAGCAGCAAATATTATTACATCTAGTAAAGTATAGGTCTAATACAACCACAGCCATACCTGAATACTACTACTGAAATTCAAATCTGGTATCCTTGAAGTTGTACTGATGCCTGAATAGTAAATTATGTAGTAGATACAAGGCAAAGCCTTAAAGTTTTATAACACACCACTTCTACTTGTTATTAATAAGTTACCTTCTATTTAGATGATAAGTATTTGCATTCATGGTGTCTGAGTTACATGGTAAAAATATTTCCTAGATAATAGGGCTTCTGTCAAAACTCATCAGATATTCTTTGAACCTATGAATTTCTTATTCCTATCTCCTCATCCTGACCTGATTAATTGAAAACCATTCATTTGAAATACTGTTGCTTTTCTTCCCAGTACCACTGTCTCATACATATGATTTGATAAAAGAGAGAAAAAAAGTATACCAAATACACTATTTCAAAGATGAAGTAAACAAGGAAGTCTATGTTTTGAACTCCCAATTAATCAAGTAAATAATCCTGGCTATAGTAATGAGTATAAAAAAGAAAATTTCTTAGCATCCTTGTATAATAATATTGAGGTTTTTATTTATCCGAGGCCTGATCTAAAAGCATATGGAATACACAGAACTCCTACAGATTAATTCAACAATTATATGTAGTAGAATATTTTAAGGTGTGTTACTTATGTTCTTTTTGCCTTTGTTTAACTCTGTGAAGCTGTGTTACTGTGACTGTGTAAAATACCTGATGATTTAATAACCAACTGGCCAATAGCAAGGTAGGAGAAAGGATAGGCAGGGCTGGCAGGTAGAGAGTATATAGAGAAGGAGAAATCTGGGAAGAGGGATCAAAGAACTAGGAGCCAGAGAAGGGGAAGGACTCCAGGGACCAGCCACCCAGCTACACAGCAGGCCACAGAATAAGAGTAAGATTTACAGAAGTTAGAGAATGGGAAAAGCCCAGAGGCAAAAGGTAGTCGGAATAAGTTAAGGAAAGCTGGCAAAAAACTAAGCCAAGCTAAGGCCGGGCAATCATAATTAAGAATAAGCCTGAGTGTGTGATTTATTTGGTAGCTGGGTGGCGGCCCCCCAAAAAAAGTAAAAAAAAAAAAAAAAAAAAAAAAAAAAACAAACAAACAATAATTACAGAGCTGTTAAAGCGTGTGAAAGGAATCCACTTAAGTGTCTCAATCGTTCTTACAGGAAGCACTTTTAAACTTTAACAATAAAATCCAAACAAAAGGCAGGTTTCTTAAGAACATTTTAAAAAATTCATTAGTTAAATAAAACAACTCAAAGAAGAAATCCTTATTTTAAGCATTTACACAACATTATTTTAGGTATTAAATTTCTCATACCTGTCAATATTTCAGATTTCTAGGGATGGTTCATAAAAAGTCAATGCCTTTAAATCTAAAATTGAAATACAAATTATGAATATGAGTTTCACAGAGTTGTAATAGCTTATCTAAACAGCAAATTAAACTGATAACCAGGTTTTCTCATCCTTTATTAAACAATCTGCTTGCAATCCTCTCTTGTTTGCTTATGTGACACTGTTACTTTGACACACTAAATAGAAAGCACATTGGCCATCTACAATAGAAAAAAATGAACTTGACTGTGTAATGGAAGTATGAGTATGCCTCTGAGCAAAAAGAAATTTGAATTTCACGTTAAGCATTGGCAGAACAGTAGGATAACAATGCCTAATAATTACGGCTATATTGAAACCACAACAAAGAAATAGTAAGGCAGAAAATTTCAAGAGATAGAAACAAAGAATATAAACGAGAAGTGTAAATTAACCTTTGTGGTTTGTAGTCCTCTATTTTATGGTTTAAATATTACTTTGTCTAATATCTAACAAGTGAAGCATTTTTCTTGGTACAGTTTTTCTAATACGCATGTTTATAATGGCCATCTTTGTATCTCAATATTAACAACACAGAAATAATAAATTCTAGAGGGCAGCATTTTAGAATAAATTAGCATCTGTTCAAACATAGAGACATAGTCACTTGGACTTGCTTGTATTCACCCACAGGAATCTGCTACATTGCTATTAGCATATAAGAAACAGAGAGGATGAGAAGGAAACTCGAGTGGGGAGTAAGAAGGGGAAGGAAGTGAAGGGGAGAAGAGACAGGAGATGAGGATAGAGGAAGAGAATGGAAGAGGAAGGAGGGGGCATGAGGTCATGGATTTGTTTTTCCATTTGCATAATTATCAAAAAAGGGTTTGGAAATGTTGGTAGTTTTTTAATAGGATTAAATGACTGTTTCTTCAAAGCTCCTGGGGCTCAGAACTCACAGACATCAGACAGTGGCAGATAGTAGAAGAGTTTGATGCCTAAAAGGCCTGTTGTCTTATGTCACCCTATCTCTATCAAGCACCTGTGAAAAAACTGGGAAAAAAGAAACCAAAAGGAGAAAAGATCATCAATGGGCTGGTTAAGCTGCAGTAGTCATTAAATGAAAACCCAGATACAAGGGGAAAAACTTTTTAACAGTGGCTACACAATGGAAAAATTTCATAGTTATAGCCTTTGTGTTGTATGGATTACTAAAATAATTCCATAGATTAAAGTGTGTCACATTCCCCAAATTAAGACTATATTAGAACTCTTATAAGGAAAAAAATAGGCTTTACTAGCCCTATCATATTCTTAGTAATAGTCATTTTATCTAAGAATATTTAATATACTTATTACTATAATTAAATATCAAAGACATTTTTATGTGCAAGGATTCAGAGGATGGTACAATATTTAAGAGTGATCTCTAGGCAAAGAAACAATGGAAACCTGGTTCAGTAGATTGCACTAGCAAATTAAAAGACACATTAATGATATATAAAATAAAATAAAACACACACACATGCAGAGAGAGAGAGAGAGAGAGAGAGAGAGAGAAGCATTACCCACACTACAGACCACAAGAGAATCTTGTTAACATGACTTCCCAAACAAAAGAAATGTGTTGTTTCCTTAGCTGTACCTTTCTATTTGAACTGAAGCACAGTAGTATGTAATCCTGGGTTTGCAGGAATGAATACAAAACGCCCAGTACTAAGAGCCAGATATACATCTGTTCATAAATATGTTTTAAACCTGTATATTATGTAAGTAGTTTGAGAAACAAGTATCCAATATATACAGAAAGCAGTTACCAACATTAAGGTTTCAGAAGAGAAGAAAAAATTATCATATTTTAAACAATAAAGACAAAAATAGAAATGCCACACAGAAGATCTTCAAAAGAGAAGAAACTGTCAAAGAAAATAGAAGCAGTGTGTTGATGGTTTCATGTACTTCACTGTCTGTTTTCATTTCTCAGTATTCAAATTCCACTCTGCATCATGTCCTTCTCTACATTTTTTTGGCCTGTAAAATCCCTATCACTGTCAGAAAATACCTCAAATAAAGTACATTAAGGGAAGATTGGCTTATTTGGTTCTTGTTTTGTTTATTTTTTTGATTTCGGTTTCAGTCCATGACCATTAGCCCATGAACACCTAGCTCTGTTTCCTTTGGGGAGAGCATAGTAGAGAAAATGATCATTTTCTCCTAGTCAGGAAGCAAAGAGAAAAATGGAGAGAGCTAATGTCTCAAAACCCTCTTCACTGGCCTAATTTTCTTGAACAAAACCCTACAAAATAGCAAGCATTACAGGCTGTCAACCAAGCCTTTGGGGACAATTGAAGGTCCAAATGATATAGATTGTCAGATTATTGATTATCTATAATTAATATGATTATCTACCTATATTAATATGCTATCCTACAAACATAATGTGTATTTTTTCTTTATTGACAGAACAATAATATTTTAAAAACTATATAAAGAACTAAAGTTAGTCATAATATAGTAGCAATTGATATATAATATAAAATACACTATTGGAAATTTTTGAAATATTGAGAAAAGTAATTTTAATAAATCAACACATGTTTTCAGAAATAATCTAATAAAACTAGTAATACATGTATTGTTGACTGAGATTTAAAGATCAGCCAAGGTAAAATATGACTGTGTTTTTTGAAAAAGATATTGAAGCTTCAACCACAGCTATTGTTTTTAATCATTATAAGTTATCACTAAAATGTGCATATATTAATTTTGGTAGGTATTCTGGACAAAAATAAACAGAGAAACCTCAAAACTAAGTGATACAATACATTAAATGGACCTAACAGATATTTATAGAATGAATCGCCCAAATGCCAAAGAACACATATTCTGCACAGCACAGCACAGACGCTTCTCAAAAATAAGCAAATTGTAATGGTTCCAGACTGCATTTGTAGCTTGGAAAGTGAGAACGGTCATCTAAAATTTAATTACTCTTGGTGAAAGGAGTCTGAAGGTAGATTTCATTCTAAAACATTACAGCAGATGTGGCCAGAAAAGACAGAAGCTCTTACCATCTACATAATATGTGCAATAACTGATCACTCTCCCCAAATGCACTGCTTACATTTCTTTGTGTGTGAGAGTAATTTCTCTGCACGGCAATTTCTAGCCCATAATAAAATATGCTTCCTCTGCTGAGAGAATGCAACTCCCAGAATTACTAAAGGTTATGGGTTCTTCGTTTCAGTGGTACTCTTCAGCACCCTGCTCTTTCAGCAAGGAATGAAAAAGATCTCTCCTCTAAGGCTCTGTAATAAGCCCTTTTCATTTTCTTCTCAGCTGTGATTTCCATTTAAACCAAAGATATGCACAGTAGAATTGTTTGCTTTTCTGCTGATGGTTGCTTTGTTACAGACATTTCTAATTTCTGGATTACTTGTGAAAACATTATGACTTATAATCTAATTACTTTTACTACTAACAAGACTAGAATACAACAGGGATGTATAACAGGGAAGATGAAGGCTTAAAGACTAACATGAGTACAAAGTTCTTTCAGCAATTAGCATCAGAAAGATAATATCCATAGTTCATATACAACATGATCTTCTGGAAACCCTTATAGAATTAAAAAGAGAAAAATATACCTTTTTTTTTTTTTTTGCAAAGTAGTGGAGGTTTCTACCTACCTACCCCAATACTTGGAGTGGTGAACAAATGCCGCTCTAAACCTGTCTGCTTAACTAAAACACCTCAGTCAACCGATCTACATTTTAAATCTCTGTTAAGACCCAGCTTCTTAGTCTTCTTTGCTCATCCCAATTCTCCTTTTGAGTGTTTTGGATAATGATTCTTGAGTACCATATCTCCTTTTTATAGCCATTTCTGGATATTGCTGGTGATCTAATCCACTAGCATCATTTGAAGTTTCCCTTTGTACTATAAAACCCATCACTCAGATATAGCTCAAAATTTATAAGCCCATGTACCTTTGTCTTTGAAGCATGCTGAGTTTGTAATAGTCTAGATTCTATTGACTCTGTATGGTGAGGATTTCCCAGATCTGTTTTTTTTTTTCTTTTCTCTTGATTTACTACTACAGTACCCTGCTCAGCTGCCTTTTATCATCTTCCATCTCAGCCACTGCAAGCACTTTCTACCTGTTCTTCCTAAATTCACTTTTGTTTCAAAAGGCTTAATCATTCTTCACCACATTGGAGAGAATTTTAACTGCCAGATGATAAATTGAGGACAGATAAGTCTACCTGCTCATGGAAAAGAGTTTGAATGTAACAAAAATTTCTTGCTGCGTGGATTACTTCTATGCTATGCTTGGGATATCACTGGATTAAAGCATTAAGGTAGTTAATAAGCTTGGACTTGGCTCTGCTTGTTTGAGCTATCTCTGTAAAATCAATGCCACTAAAATTTATGTTGAAACACATGAAAGAATTGGACCTGAAATTATGTTTGAAAGATTCTAGAACATTGAAAATAAAGATGTTGGTAATATTCTAAGTAACAACATTTTAAGAGGGGAAATTATAAAGAGAGCCTTGAGTAACACCTACAAATACCCACACCTTTTGAAGATAGGGTCACCTTATGTAGTCTTGGTTTTCCTTGACCTTGCTATGTAGACCAGGCTGGCTTTGAACTCACAGAGATCAATCAACCTCCACCTCCTGAGTGCTGGGACTAGGTACATGAGCTAGTAAACCTGTCTATAAATAAATTCTTGGTGGAAGAAAAGATTTTAAAAGAGATTGAAAATGAAAATCTTATGGCTAATAAATATTACTGGTAACATTAAAGAGGGAAATCAAAATTAAAATAGGCTTTAAAATTTTGAGTTTGTTTGGAATTTTTTTTGTTTATATTCCTGGGAAGAATATTTGGATGGTTGCACTTGCAGAGCCTATCTACCAAATTCAATGATAACAAGGACAGAGCTAGAAATAGATTTACTAAGACACTTTTTCCCTTAGAAGATGATTACAGTTTTTTTTTAATGTGGATGGATAAGCAAGTATGGAGGACAGAAGAGGACCAAGAATCCTAAAAAATGAAGTTCCAGAATGTTGTTAGCCACTTTATAGGCCCTAAGAAACAAACTGACATCCTTTGCTAGAGCAGCAACTGATTTTAACTGCTGAGTTATGTCTCAATCCCAGATTATTATTTCTCTTGGTTTGAGTCCAGCAGCTGATTATCTGTTGAGTATGTTCAGTTCTTGATTCCTACCAATAGTTAAATCTGGATTTCTTGAGCCTTATATTGGGCTCCTATTTAAATTTTCATTTGCAGAAAATTAGCAACTGAGATTTGATATCAACCCAAAACAGAGAGAGAGACAGAGACAAAGAGAGAGAGACAGACAGACACAGAGAGACAGAGACAGAGACGGAGAGACAGAGACAGACAGAGAGAGAGCAAATTGTCATTTGTCAGATAGACTGTTTAAATAATAATCCTGGTCATTAGAGAAAACAAAATGGAGTATTTTAATGGGATTTTGGCCATCTTCTTTTTCTACTCTAGCCTGTCAGTAAACTTAAGAAAAGACTGTTCAAATTATTAGAGTAACAGATATTTTTCTGGAACTTTTTTTCTAAAAAACCTCATTTGTGTAAGAAATATACGAAAATATAAAAAATAACTTAAAGTGTTCCCATGGTGCCATATTGTCTGGTATCAAAGCAACAAATCAAATCTTAACCCATCGCTTGACTCATTAGAAATCGTTCTACATTTAGCTAATTACTTTGTGATTTTATAATATACTAAAAACTATCAAAATCCATGGGCATAGGTTTTAGAACTTTATAAGCATATCAGTTTTTGAGAGCATACAATTAAAAGCAGAGAAAGGTACAGAGTTCTGAGGGAAGTGGGTTTCATTCATTTATCTTCTATAAAAGGAAATTCAACCTTCCTCAGCGTTATATAACTTTATATGACTGATTTGCTCCAATGTAATACCAGCATAGCTTAGCATGAGAAAACCCAAAATATATAATTTTTCCTTTGAAGGGATAATCCTCAGACATTAACTGGCAGCTATAAATGTCCTTATTGCTGAGTGTATTTCCACACCCCCCCCTGGAAAACAAATGGGGAAGAAATAGTGGGTGAAAGAAACCACTTTAAGTGCTGCTGTAATTTAATACATACAAAACTGACATCTGACTGATTCTGCCAACAATATTTAAGTCATGTAAACACTTATTTAAAAACAAAAATGCTAGAGTAGTATTGACTTCACCTCACACAAAAAGTTGCTTGGAATACTCAGTGAAAAGTGTAAAGTTTACAGAGGATAAAGATCTTAATAATGCTAGCAAGAAAAAAATGTATATCAGATCAGGTTTCTCTAATAACTTTGAAGGAAGGCATTATATTCCTTCTGGTGTTTCTTCTGTTTTCTTCCCTCCATTTTTTTTCAAGAAATGAGACAATGGGGACCATTGGCTGTGACAGATAGATGAGTTTATACAGGGTCAATTATTTTATAATTGGGTAAATCAAAGACAATTGGACTTGTATACTGAGAATTCTTTCCTGTAAAAACAATGAGTATACCCTTCATTTTAAGTCATTAATACAAAAGCTGCCAGCTCATTTTCTTTAGCCATCAATGCTTGATGGCTCTTAACCAGACTCCTCTTTTCCTTCACTATTCATTTACTTTTAGTTCTTAGTTTTGACTGAGAGACATTCTGTTTAACTATTCTTTGCCTACTGATAAGGTTTCCTAAAATTGTATCAATGCAATTTGTTGCAATCACTTTCTGCTTTCAAAAAACTCATGCCAATGCTAGTTGTTTTTTTTTCTTTATTAAGAATTTTTTTATTCATTTTGATTACCAACCATAGATCTCCCTCCCTTCTCTCCTCCCGCTCCCCCCCCAACACATACACCATTCCCTCTTCCAAAAAGGTAAAGCCTCTTAAATATATATTTCCTTCTTAAAATAAATTGATGCTCTTCTGAGCAATGTCCTTGATGGAACTAAAACAGAAGTTAATCACATTGTAGCAATCACTAATCATGACTCAACCTTGCCATTTAGCTCATTATTTTGGGATTGGTTGATGCCACAGGGTTAGGATCTTCCAAAGTATGATGACCTGTTTGTATGTGTGTGTTTGTTGTTGTTGTTGTTTGTTTTCTGTTTTTCATTGTGTTGTTTGTTTGTTTGTTTTCTGTTCAGAAGAAGTAACCATTTTTTATGTACACTGCTTCACTTTTCCGGTGTGCAGATTAACAGAAAACACAACTGATATCTAATAAGCTCTCAATACATTATAAATGAAGCTTTTTCACTTGACCAAGATCCTGGAGTTCAGTTGAAGAGAGGGAGGAAAGATTACAAGAGCAAAGGGGGTCAGAATCATGATGGAAAAAACTACAGAAATAGGTGACCGAAACTTATGGGAGCTCATGGACTCTGAACTGACAGCTGGGGAGCCTGCATGGGATCAAACTAGGAACTAGGCCCTCTGAATGGTGGTGAAAGTTGTGTGGCTTGATGTGTTGATGGGTCCCCTGGCAATGGGACCAGGACATACCCTTGGTACATTAACTGGTCTCTTAGACCCCATTCCCTATGGTGCAATGCTTACTCAGCTTTGATGCAGGAGGGAGGGGCTAGGTCTAGCCCCAACATGGTATAACAGCCTGTGTTGACACCCCAAGGGAGGCCTTACTCTCTATGAGGAGGGGATAGGGGTGGGATGGGGATAGGTGGAGGGAGCAGAAGAAGAGGTGGGAGGGGAAACAGGTTGGTATGTAAAAGGAAAGAAAATCTTTTTTAAATTAAAAAAAAATTATACAAAATAAATAAATGAAGCTTTTTTCTTCAATTAAATCAGAGTTTTAAGGCTTTCTTTCTATCTTAGATTGTTTTATAGTCATATAAAAACACTCAAATTTGTGGAATCAGTAGGAAATTCATCCTCACTCAAAGATCGTTTTTAAAGTTTAAATTCAATCAATGAAAGAGTGATCTTTTAATGTATAATATAATTTAGATGAGTTTTCATTTTTCTTAGACAATATATCTGAATAATATTATTTATTGTTAATTATAATATTTGCCATATAACTTTGCACAAAGCATTTAATTTGTATTCATTGTCAATAATTAGATGGTTATGAGTAACATTTTTATAAGGTACTTTATTGTCATTCTTTTGAAGATGTGGCTTCCTAAGGCAAGCAGTTTTTTTTATAACAGTGACAATTTATGTGATTAGTTTTTTTTTAAATATTAGGTCATGAAATTAATTTTCATCTTAATTAGTGCCCACAGCAATGATGATATTAATAATCAATTTAGCTAATTGCATTTCAGCAAAGATAGTTGGATTGCATTTTATGTGCTGCTGTGATTCCAAGGTCAACAATACATGCCCCATCAATATCTAGGAACCATTTAAAGATGTAGTGAAGAAAATTATTTGTATTTGTAAATTTGAGAATATCAACATAATGAAATTTCTTTTGGTGGTCCATAACAGATTAGTGTAAGTGCTTTTTACCATGACATAAGGACTTATTAGACCCCTATACTCTGACAAATTTTTAACCTACTGTAAGGAGTATCATCCTTCTTTAGAGTTATGAGTGCCTAGAAAAACTTCTTGTTTCCCATTAATTAACTCTGCCTTGGAGAAAATTAAGCAGTCCAGAAAAGATCCTGAAGTTGTTTGGAATAACATAAAATCAAAGATAATGTGACAGGAGAGGCTTAGACAAATTTCATAAAAGTTATAATTCCTCAAAGGGTTGTGGTGATATTGTGTTCCCCAAAATATTGTGCACCCTAATAAACTTATCTGGGGTCAGAGAACAGAACAGCCACTAGATATAGAGACCAGAAAATGGTAGCACACATGCCTTTAATCCTAACATTCCAGGGGCAGAGATCCATCTGGATCTCTGTGAGTTCAAGGCCACACTGGAAACAGCCAGGTGTGATAACACGAGCCTTAAATCCCAGGAAGTGATGGCAGGAAGCAGAAAGGTATAAAAGGCATGAAAACCAGGAACTAGCCTGGTTAAGCTTTTAGGCTTTTAGCAGCAGTTCAGCTGAGACACATTCGGGTGAGGACTCAGAGGCTTCCAGTCTGAGGAAACAGGTGCAGCTGAGGAATTGGCAAGGCAAGGTGGCTGTGGCTTGTTCTGCTTCTCTAATCTTCCAGCATTCACCTCAATACCTGGCCCCAGGTTTGTTTTATTAATAAGACCTTTTAAGATATGTGCCACATATGGCGCCCAACATTCTTGGTACGAATTCTCGAAAAAGCTACTTGCCTGGGGCCTTGTGGGCCCCAGCTCAGACACG
The DNA here is from genome assembly GCA_902168415.1 of Peromyscus melanophrys. Lineage (NCBI taxonomy): Eukaryota > Metazoa > Chordata > Mammalia > Rodentia > Cricetidae > Peromyscus > Peromyscus melanophrys. The sequence continues at coordinate 39,565 of CABHPR010146565.1, forward strand.
AGCTACACGTTGACAGATGTGGTGGCAAACTGGTTGGATTTATTGAAGGACCCAGATGCAGGAGGATCCCGAGTTTGAGGCCAGCCTAGGAAGTTTGCAAAGGAGAAGCTTTGGCTGAGCCACAAATGGTGGTGGTGGAACCATGGAGGCAGCATGGCTACTTCTCATCGTGTTGGTGACTGCGGTAATGCCGCTGCCTGAGTCGAAGGGATTACTGCTGCTTGTTCAGAGAACAATTGCCAGGACCATCATGTTACAAGAAAGCATGGGCAAAGGTCAGTTTGGTAAAGTTTGGCAAGACAAATGGTGGGGAGAAAGTACTGTGATGATTTTCTCTTCTAGGGAAGAACACTCATGGTTCCGAGAGACAGACATTTATCAGACTGTGATTGCTCCAAACCACAGAGGAGGCACACATTAAAAAAAAAAAA
>CABHPR010146566.1:0-28400 GCA_902168415.1 Peromyscus melanophrys
ACACACACACACACACACACACACACACACACCTTTCCAATCCTTAGCTCTTCATCTCCTCTTACCTCTTCTATGTTTTCATTATTCTTTCATCTTCTATTCATCATAATGTCTACCTCTAGTCATTGGATACCATCCAACACATTCCTTGCTGTTTTTGCTTCATATCATCACCTCAGCGTTCTCTACCTACGATAAGGACCACAGGAGTAAAAGACCATCTGGAAGAGTGTGTGGTATTAGAACCTAGTATTGCAATATCAAGAGGGGCCACACAGGGAGGGCCAGCCTGAAAAGCAAAGACAACAGCCTGGTTATATAATCAGGAGAAAAGTGTGAAATGGGTCTGACATGTAAATTCAGATTATATTTTGCACCAATTATAACACAGCTCTAATTCAAACAATTAGAAACTTTACATAACAACTGATCAGAAGGCTCAATTAAAGACCAATCACTTGCCTCACCTGTAGCAATCACAAGCTTTCTGTTGAATTAGGTGAAGAAGTTCTCCCCACTAGCCTGAGAATAACTGAAGGATGAGTAGGGTAATCTAGAGTTTACAAACTACTGTGATGGCTAAAGCTGGCATAAGCTATCTGAACCGGTCAAGTAGAGTAGGGCTTTCTGGAGCAGATGCCAGGGCACAGTTGCAGTGTTCCTTACAGCTGGAATATGGTTTCCTGGAGGCATCCATGGAGTATTCAAAGCAGCCAGAAACTGTTATAATGACAGTCCCTCTGGTTATAATGAAAGTGACTGCTCAGTTGACCGTTCTTGGCCCAAGAAAAATGCCCCAGATCACAAGAGATGGGTCTGACAACTTCAAAGAGTCAAGCCCAAATACCTCCATCTAAGCATATTCAAAGGAAAAGTAAATACTAAAAGGTATTTAAAATAAAAGCCTATAATTGGCCAGGAGAGGTGGCACATGCCTTTAATCCCAGCACTCAGGAGGCAGAGGCAGGTGGATCTCTGAGTTCGAGGCCAGCTTAGTCTACAAAGAGAGTTCCAGGACAGCTAGGACTATTGTACAGAGAAACCCTGTCTCAAAAAACAAAAACAAAAAACAAAAAGCCTATAACTGATATTCTTCTTTTACTTCCTGAAGGTTTTTTTTTTTTGTTGTTTGTTGTTTTTCATTTTACATGCAACATATTTTGATCACATTTTCCCCCTCCCATAACTTCTCCCAGATTTTTTCCACCACCCTCTCCACTCAACTTCATGGTCATTGACATTCATTTTGTTGTTTTGGGGTTTTTTGTTTGTTTTGGAGTTTTTCTCTTTTTGGTGATTTTTTTGTTGTTTATTTGTTGGGTTTTTTGTTTGTTTTGTTTTGTTTTTGAGGGAAAGGGTTTATTTTGGCTTACAGTAGTTTGATGGTACCATTCATCATGATGGGGACAGCCTGGTGGCAGAAGCATGAGGCAGCTGGTCACATTGCCTCCAGGAAACAGAGAAGTACATGCTGGTGCTTAGCTCACTTTTTCCTTTTTATTCAGTTTGGAACCCCAGACCATGGATGATAGAGAGAAGTGCATGCTGGCGCTCAGCTCACTTGCTCCTATTTACTCAGTTTGGGATCCCAGACCATAAATAGTGCAACCACATTCAGCGCAGGTCTTCCCTTTTCAGTTTAAATCTTTCTGGCAACCCCCTCAATAGACTTACCCAGAGATATATTTCCATGTTGATTATAAACCTATAAGTCTGACAATCAAGAATGATGATCACAACCAGGTATTAAATGTTCCATCTATTATAATGCTCACCATTCAGTAGTTGTTAATAAGTGGAATATGATTCTATTGTTTGAGTTGTTTGCCTCCCTATATCCAGCCAGCCACGCTTTCTATGTGGTCTGTATTTTTTCTTTTTTTAAAATTTATTCTTCTCTCACACATTACATCCCAACCACAGTTCCCCCTCCCTCCACTTAACAGTGCTTAACTCAGGCAAACATCCTTTGGGATACTTGGGTTACTCTGTCTCAGTGAGAATGGTGTGCTTAATTTACTTCAAATCTAAAGCAAAGGTAAAACTCCAAATTTACTAAGGATAAATGGTGACAATAAAAAGGAACAGAGACAAAAGTCTAAAGAAATACCAAGGAACATGCCCACATACCATTCCCAGTTGAGTGACCCAGATACTTAGGAGAAAATAGCTACCATAACACATGCTAAGCATTACTAAGCCTCAGGAACTAGGCAAGTTCTAGCTACTCTCCTCAGATTACACTATGATGAGGAAATAGTTCCCATTTACTAGAAGAGAAAATTTTATTTTAAAATTTAGATTTGACCAAATACTTTAATAATATATATTAATAGTGACAGATTTATTTAACTCAATAATCACTTTAACTCTCTAGCTAATAAGATCTGAAAATACATTTAAAATGTTTTGAGTAATTTTTGTAAGCCTGCATTGTCTAGAAAAAAAGTTTATAAAATAAAAGAAGCACATCCTTAAAATTGCTTTAACTGTTGTTAAATACAGTTTAATACAATACAGGATAATTAACGTATTATAAAAAGCATATAAACCATTAATAAGACCTATAGAAACTACAGTACCAGTAAGCAGAATGAGGAAAAAGGAGGACCTGGGGCCAGAAAGATTCCCCCATTGTGTGATGCAAGTGGCTGGACTGTTTGATACAGAAGCATACTCATGATTCCTACAATTGCCTTCATATAATGAATAGGTCCAAATGTTCTACATATAACAGAAGAATGTTTTAAAAATCCACAAGTTATTTTAAAGTAATAAACTATGTGGTTGAATTAGCAACTGGTTTAGCATACTTAAAAAAGAAGGCTATTTACTAATTATTATGTCATGCATGAGGCACGTACCTAAAACTCTAGGACTCTGAAAGGTTAAGCAGAAGAACAAGTTCAAGGCCAGACTTAGTTATATAACATAAAGCCCTGTCTCAAAAAAAAAATCTAGGAACTGAAGAGATAGCTCAGTGGTTAAGGGGACTTACTGCACCAGAAGAGGACTCAAGTTCAGTTCCCATCATCCATGTCCAGTTGCTCACAACCTCCTAAAACTCTACCTTCAGGGGATCCCACACCCCCTGAGGCAGGCAAGCATAGGACATAGTTAGCCTAGGACTTCCATTTGCTTTGGAGTTATACACAGCCTTTCTTCTAGTTATAATGCACTTGGCAGCCTAGTTTCTTCACTCAAACCCATTAGGCACATACACCCCCTCACCAAACAATTCACCTAGCAATCTCAGAACCTCTTGACCCCCAACCCACTTTGAGCTACACATAATTGCATCTTCAAACAATAGTATAAGCTTCTAACCTCTTGTAACAACCCAATTTAGACAGTTTCTAGTCAAGCATATTCCCAAAATATCCAAGTAAGAAGGAGAGAAGGGATTATCTGGCCTGAACTGGTTTTGGGTGCATGTGTAATGAGGCAAAACTGTGTCCTCTAGTAACCTTATAGGGAGACTCAATATATATATCATCTCATTCTTATGCACAATTGGATGTGCAGATGATTAAATCCAGATGCATTGTGGTCTGGTCAGTAACATGCATAGTATGACCAATAGACCAATCAAAACAGAGAACCACCCAAGCCACACCCCTTAATAACCATCTCTTCCTTCTCTTGAACCTTATAAAAGGAAGCCCAGAACAAGGCCCTTGAGGACTTCCACTCATGTGACCTGTTGTCAATCAATTTGATCTTTTACAATATGTATATGAGCGTTTTGGTTGCATGTATGTCTGTGTACCATGTGTGTTCAGCACCTGAGGATATCAAAAGAGGGCATCAGATATGTTGAAATGAAACTGTAGTTACAGATAGTTGTAAGTGGCTATGTGGGTGCTGGAAACCAAACCCAGGTTCTTTGGAAGAGCAGCCAAAGCTCTTGCCTGCTAAGCCAGTCTCCCATGCCTTGCTATCAATTGTGACAGGGTGTCACCCTATAACCTTCACTGTCATTTCCCTCTGAATAAAGTTATCTTGCTTCTTTTGCAGATCTCTGTTAGCCTTTGTTTTCATTTTTGGTGGGGCTTTGGGGGGGTTGTTGTTATTGTTTTTTAAGAAAAGGTTTTTTTTCTTAGAATATATTCTGATCAGTTTCCCCCCTTCCTACCTTTTCTCAGTTCCTCCCATCTTCCCATTCATCCAACTCCACATGGCCCCTTTTTTCCCTCTTTAGAAAACAGACAGCAAATGACACAAACAATAAAAAGCTTAATTAAAAACAAAGAAGAAAAGCATAAGAAACACACACATACCAAATCCATAAAAACACAAAATTGGAAACTATAAATACACAAGCAAAAAGACCAGTAAAACAACAATAGTAACAAATGCCCAAACAAAGCAAAATGAGACAAAAAGTTAAAAAAAAAAACACCATTTGAGTTCAGTTTGTTGTCCATCTTCTGTTGGACATGGGACCTACCCTTAAGTGTGGCTAATACATCTAGTGAGACTCTGTTGGAGAAACTGATTTCTCCTCTGCAAGCCATTGTCAATTGGAGACCACTTCTTGGTTAGGAATAGGAGCTCATGTCCACTTCCTCCTCTGAGGGCTGGGATCCCTGACTTGAACTTGTACAGGGCCTGTGCTTGCTGGCACAGCCACTGTACTTTTATCCATGCATCTGTCATGTTGTGTCTGGAAGACTGTTGTAAAATACACAAAGTTTTTACAAATATAATACTAAATGAACATTGTCACTTCACGCAGAGTATTAAGTTAGGTATTTAATAGGATTCTCGTATATGAGCTAATCTTCACAGTCTGAAAATTAGCAATCATTACATTATTCCTAAAGATAAGATAAGGAAATTGAATTATAATTAGTTTCTTAAGAACAACAGCCAGCAATTAACAAGATGGAGGACTCAAAGCCTGGACTGTTTGCACTGTCTCCACTCTTTGAAATTCATGTGCCTGCTCCCTTAGTACTGACTCTCATGTAGTTTATGAATGAAATTAACACACAAAATACACTGTAGTGAAAAGAAGTGAAAATACAGAGAGCAGTGGAAGAAACACACCTGTGTCCTTCATAGCCACCTAAGTATTCAGAAAGCTGGTCCCAGTGAGGAATGAAAATACATCACCTAGGTAAAGCAAATGAACAGAGGATGTAAGAATCCACAGCAGTTAGAACTGGAGAAGGGGCATTTATCATTCTGTACACCTCGGCATGTGTGATTGATGTCACTTTAGGCTTTACAGAGAAAAAATGCTGACAAACAAGTGAATCTCTTTATTAAGGTGCTATAAAAGGATAAATGAAGCTTGAGAAACTTTGTTTGCCCTAGACTCAGCACTACAAGAAGGCTGGGAAAACAAACATCTCCCCAGGGTGGGTGAACCATGACTTGGCCAGTTCCATTCTTTGTAGGCCATCTTCCCTTTAGATTTCCTAAAAATCTCTAGATTTTAATTTTCTCTAGATTCACAGATTCAAAATAATTGATCTCACTTTGACACTTGTCAAAATACTTAGCTGCTATTATAGTCATTATATACCTAAAAGTCTTTGTTATCCCTTTATTAAAATAATAATAATAATAATAATAATAATAATAATAATAATAGCCTATTTCTTAAAACCTCAAATAAATGAGAAATTTGTGTGTCTTAAAAGGAATCACTAACTGTATACATATTCATTGGGGTGTATAGACTTTGGGTTTGGTTAACTTTTGTGTGTGATGTTTTTCATTCACAAGTTTTTTATAATAAAGTTTATTATTTTAAAAACTAGGTAAACCACAATTCCCTCTCCCTAGCCAGGCTCCTGTGAAGGTCTTTGGAACTCTAAATTGTTGGGGATCTTATTTTTATTATTCAGTGGCTTGGGGTTTCTTGTTTTGTGTTTGTATTTTGTTTTATTGTCATATCACGCAGCACAAGCTCTCCTTGAGCTCTCTAGAGAGTGCTGAAAGAAGAGGCATGTACCACCCTAACCGTTCTGTGTTAGAGTTTTATGTCCTTCAAAGTTTCCTTCTACAAATCCAAGCTCCCCAAACATTATCATATAGTGTACCTGGGCAAATCTAGGGCACAAAGCAAAAACACAGTAGAACTTTAGGAATCATACAAATAGAAAACACAGACTTTTCAAGACAAAGGATAAATGTCAACTTTGGCTTCTAAGTCCTTTTGGGGAACTTTCCAACGTCCTTGGGTCCCAGATCAGCCATTTCTTTCATTGATAATAAAAGTTTTCCTTTAAACCAAGAGAAAAGGCAGCCAGTGAGAGGAAACTGCACGTTCTTCCACAGAGATGGGTGCACATTCATACTACAGGCAGGAAACAAGCTGCAGAAAAACAGCACTATAAAGGCTACACTGGGTTTCAAGGCGTTGTTATATAATAAGAAACCACTGGCACCCTTCTGAGTCGTGGGCCTATCTATAGCTAGCAAATAGAGAAAGATGGGTTTCATCCTTGATTCCTGTCTTTGCCTGGAGAAATTATGCAGTACAAACAGAAACTATACAACATTATATGAGATTTTCTAGAATATGTCTAAAAAAAACACATCTGTGAATTCCCTTCAGGGACTTCTAACTTGTAATTTGTTTCTCCCCTTAGATAGCTTCCATTTGTTCAACCTAAAAATTTCTAATCAATTTGAAACCTCTTCAAATCAGATTTGAAAATGTTGCAAACAATTGTACACTCCCCCCAATCAACCCTATTTAAGCATCCCCAGCATTTGCCAATCAATTGGTGTAAACAAACTGTGTCACTTTTTCAGAATAACAAGGAAATCACTGAGGTTTGAAGGAGGCTGAAAAAAATAATACTCTTCAGCCTGTCAGACATCAGCCAGTTAAAACCTGAAACATTAGTTAGGAGAGCTAAAAATATATCATATGAATTAAACTAGGTTAGAAGAGATGGTTTGAAAACAAAGATCATCTTAAAGCTCCCTTGTCCAGAATTACATACTCACATTCCACTAATTAGCAGCCCTGGACAGTGGCAGCCTTTCTTTACACAACCAAGAGCAAACAAAACTCAGAAGGAAAAGAAAAAGTCTCATAAATGAGAAGGCAAAAGAATGCCAAGCAACCTAGTCCTTATCCTCAAATCCCCATGAGTGTTAGTCCATGCAATTTCTATCAATATCCCATTAACATCTTACTGAGACACAGAAAAGGAATCCTAAAGATTGCATGGAAACACAAAAATTCCAAATAGAGGGATCTTGAATAAAAAGATGTTATCTGGTCATCACGTTGTTTCACTTTGAAATATGCTCTAAAACAGCAATCAGACAGATAGTGCTGGCGTAGAAACAAACATAGACTGTGGCAGCATTACAGATGGTCAAGAGATAAGTATTTCCATTTACAGCCAACTGATGCTCAGCAAAGATAATCAAAAATACCCAATGGAGAAAGGATTTGTCTTCCATAAGTGGTATTACAATATTCAGTATTTACATGAGAAAGTATGAAACTAGGTCCTTATCTTACATCATGTCCAAACAAAGTCCATCAATGAAAGATAAAACTAAAATCTAATGTCTGAGATTTCAAAAATACTAAAAGACAACAAATCCCGATGAGGGTTGGTCCAGGTCATATTGCACTGTGATATGACAAGTGACTGTCTCAGTTAATGTTTCAATTGCTGTGATAAGACACCATGACCAGAATCAACTTGGAAAAGAAGGGATTTATTTCATCTTACAACTCTCAGGTCACACTCCATCATTGAGGGAAGCCAGGAGAGGAACTTATGGCAGAACCTGGAGGCAGTGACTGAAGCAGAGATCTTAAAGTGGTGGTTCTCAACCTGTGGGTTGTGATCCCCACAGAGATCACATTATCAGATATCCTACATATCAGATATTTACATTATGATTTGTAGCAGTAGCAAAATTATAGTTATGAAATAGCAACAGGATAATTTTATGGGTTGGGGGTTACACAACATGAGGACTACATTAGGAAGGTTGAGAACTACTGCCTTAGAGGAATGCTGTTATTTACTGGCTTGCTTGCTCATGGCTTGTTCAGCCTGCTTTCTTATGCACTTAGGACTACCAAACCGCACAGCAAGCTAGATCTTCCCATGTCAATCATCAATCAAAAAAAAATGTACCACAGTTTTTCCCATACACAATCCGGTTCAGTAATTTTCTCATTTGAGATTCCTTCTTGCAAAATGACTCTAGCTTGTGTCACATTGACATAAAACTAGCACAGAGGCTATCATGAAACTCAATGTGGAGCTTTCTCAAAACATAAACTATAAATCTACCAGATGACACAGAAACCATACATTTAGATAGTCAAATAAAATAAAACAAACATGCCAAAAAGATACCTGCACTCATTCACTACAGCATTGTTTATTAATAGCCAATACATTGAAACAGCCGAAGTGTCTACTTGGTGGTTTAATGGATACAGGAAATGTGACATATATAATGAAATAATACTCTCAAAAAAAGAAAGAAAGAAAGAAATATTGTCATTTGCAAGAACACTGATGAACCTGTAAGACATGCTAAGTGAAATAAGACAGGCAGAGAAACTTAAGTACTGCTTGACATCACTCACTTGTGGGCTCTTAAAAAGTCAAATTCGTTAAAGCAGAGTGAAATTGTGGTTACCAAAAGCTGGCAAATGGGGGATGAGATGTTGGTCAAAGGTTCCATTATATATGATGAACAATACATGGAGAACCAATGAACAGTATGCATTATGCATTTGAAACCTGCTAAAAGAGTAGATCATATGTATTCTCATCACTAAAAAATAATAACTATTGATTGTGGTAATCATTTCCCAATGAGTATATACATCAGTGCACTATATTTTACACCTTAAAATGTGTGGTTTTATTTGTCAATCAATACAGAGAAAGAATAAAAGAAGAGAAAGACAGGTAGAGATGAACAAGAAATAACCCACTTGACTGGCATTAGGGGAAGAGAGCTTCACCTGGTAGGAATCTATAATTGCTGCTCTCACCTCCAAGCTGGAGCATTTGATCTCTGGTGGAAAGAGACTGTGGTCGTTAACCTTGATGGGATCTGGAATCAGCTAGGAGACCCATCTCTGTGCATTACTGTTAGGGCATTTCTAGAAAGGAATTACTTAGGGATAAAGACTTTGACTAGGACTCGATGGCACCTATCAACAATAGATCAGATTTCAGGACATGAGAGGAAATAATAGCATGGCCTTCACTCCTTCCTGTACAAGTGCTTACATCACTGCAAGTATATACATTATTGTTGCTGCTGCTGCTGCCATCATCAGCTGACATTAGACTCCATCTTCTTCAGCATTCCAACATGAACTGAACAGTCACAGTACTCCAGGAATCTTACAAGCCTTCAGCTCCAAATCAGGACTGCTGAGACATTCATTTTCATGGGATGAGAAGATACACACTTCTCAGCCTATGTAGCATGCAGATGGCCATTATTGTTCTACCCAGATCCTATCTTGTAAGTTAGTAAAAAAAAATCACTCACACACACACACACACACACACACACACACACACACACACACACACAATGCAGGAGGGATTACAGAGATCAATGTCACCATCAAGGACTTGAAAGATACAGATATGGTTGCCCCCACCTCTCCCTTTAACTCTCCTATTTGGTCTATGGGGAATAGAGATGAATTGTGAAAAATGACAGGTAATTCTCTTAAGTTTAACCAAGTAGTTATTCCAGTTGCAGCTGCACTGTTTATGGTTTCCTTGACTGAGTACCTCTTCTGGTGTATAATATGCAACTGCTGGTCTTCCTGATGATTTTCCCCATACATGTTCATTAGATGCATCAGAAGCAATTTTCTTCTAGCTGGCAAAGCCATCAATCCACATTTACCATTCTGCCTCAAGGCTTTATTAATTCCACAGTCCTGTGTCTCATTCACTTTACAGGTATCTTGATCACCTGCCTCTCCCACGTAGTATCACACTGGTCCATCACATTGATGGCATTATGTTGAATAAAACAAGTGTTCCAAAGATAGGAACAATTTTGAACTTGCTAGTAAAGAATGTATGCACTAGAAGATGAGAGAAAAAAAGTTAACCACAATTCAAGAATTTTATGCTTCACATAATTTCTAGAAGTCTAGTGGTATGGGGCATGTAAAGATATTCTTTCTAAAATGAAGGATAGTTGTTGTGCACAGCCCATCCTACCACCAACAAAGAAGCACAATGCTTAGTGGGCCTATGTGGATTTCAGAAGAGGCCTAGACCTCACTGTTATTGTAATACATATGCCAAGTCACTTATGAAGCTAGTTTTGAGTGGGCACATAGCAAGAGAAGGCTCGGCTATAGGGTCAGGCTGCTATACAGACTGCTCTAACTCTTGAGTGATATGATCCAGAAACATCCAATGGTATATGAAGTGTCAGCAACAGATGGGGACGGTGTTTGGGGTCCTTGTCAGGATCACATAGGTTAATCACAGAAGAGGCCCTTAGGCATTCGTCACAATGTCTTTCCATCATATACAGATAACTACTCTCCCTTTTAGAGATCGCTCTTGGCCGGCTCCTGGGCATCTGTGAAACTGGAATGCTTGACAAATCCCCATGTGAGTTGAGCTGCTCTCATCAGGTGGGTTTAATCTGACTGACTAAGCCATGAAAGTTGGACATTCACAGCGGTGACCGCTCATCAGTGACAAATGATATCTTCATGACTGACCCAAGCAGGCTTCAAAGACACAAATAAATCACATGAAGTGCCCCAAATGTTATGGGTCCAACTCCAGCTAAAACGCCTTCTGTTCACAAGAATAGACCTATGGCCTCCCAGGGTAAGTCCAGTGACTGGTTGATGAAGGTCTGATCTTCAGATGATTCTGCAGACTTCTCATGCACCACCTGGAAATGGAAAGCTACAGCATTAGAACACCTTTCTAGAAAACACCTGAGGGGCAGCAATGAAAGAAAATCTCTACTGTGGACAGAATAGAATTTTTCCATTGCACATTGTACATTTTTCTTGGAAGAAAAAAAAATGGCTATCTATATTATCGTATATTGATTCTCAGGCTGTAATCAGTGATTTGGCTGGGTGGTAAGGGACTTAGAAAGTACATTTCTGAAAACTTGTAAGAAAGACATTTGGGGAAGAAATATTTGGACAGATCTCTCTAAATTTAGAAAAGATGTGAAGGTACTCCAGTCCTGTGTAAATACAAAATGAAAGACGCCCCTAACACAGGACATCAATAGTCAAATATAAAGGATAATACATTCTGTGGCTAGGAATCCCTGTTATTGCCCAATCGGTTCATAACCAAGTGGTCATGGTAGCAAAGACGGAGGTTGTACATGGGCTCAACATCATTGATTTCCACTCACCACTGCTAACCTAGCTACCATTGCTGCTACCAGTCAAGTTAGCCAGCAGCAGGAACTAATGCTGAGTGAGTCTCTGATACCCTACCATCCCCAAGAGTGATTATTCAAGGCATGATTGCATATTGAGTTCATAACTACTTCCATCATGGAAAGAGAAGTGCTTTTTCCTTTTTGGAATACACGTTTATTCTGGGTATGGAATTGCTTTTCCTATGTGTAATGCTTCCCACCACACTATCACCCAGGGACTTAAGAATGCCTCAAGAGGATAACATCTAACCAAGGAGCTTGCTTCACATCTGAAGTGTAGCAGTGGGCTCATGCTCATGGGATTCACTCGACTTACCATATCCTCCACCATCCTACAGCAGGTGGCTTTATAGAACAACAGAATGACTTTTTAATGATTCGGTTACAGCAGCAACTAAGCAGCAACAGCTTTCAGAATTGAGGCAAGATTCTCCAGAAGGCTGTATTTTCTCTGAATCAGCATCCAGGGTCTTGCACTATTTCTCCCACAGCCAAGATTCACGAGTCCAGGAATCAAGGGAGTGGAAGAGGGAATGGTATGACTCTCATCATTTCCTCATTCCCCCTCACGGCCCACTCGCAAAATTCCTGTTTCTGTAACCGTATGCTCTGCTGGCCTAGAGACCTTGGTTCCAGGAGGAGTGTGCTTCTGCCAGGTGGCACAACCAACATTCCATTTAAGTGGAAGTTAGGACCTGCCTCTGGCCATTTGTGGTTCCTGCTGTGCCTTAGTCATTGGGCTAAACAGAGTTTCAGTGTTAGCAGGGTTGATTGATCCAAATAAACAGTGGGAATATAGGCTATTACAAAGACCATCTGAAATGCAAGAGGTCCTTCAGATCTGGAGTCTCTAGGTGTTATTACATCTCACGGTTAAAGTTAATGGAAAATACAACCCAATTCTGGCAGGATGAAAAAATAGCTCAGATCCTCCAGGAATGAAGATGTGAATCACCTCTTTAAGTAAAGAACCAAGAAGAGAACAAGACCTACTGAGGTGCTTACTAATGGAGAGAGGAATACAGAATGGGTTGAAGAATGTTGTACTCAGTACCACATGAGGGGTTACAGAAATGAGAATTATAATTGTCATGAATGTGAAGTATCAGCTCAAGACAGCCCAAGACCAAGTTCTCAGCACAAAGATTTCTTTGCTCCAGAGGGACAGAGGGCAGGGACAAGGGACAAAGACAGGAGATAGATGAAGAAGGAGAAGGGGAAGGGAACAAGGGAGAGGAGGGAGAGCTATTTGTCCCAGGGGTGGGAGGTTGGGCAAAGGACTGCCTCTGGATAGAGAGAAGGCAGACACAGCCCATAGGCAAATGGCAGTTTATAAAGGTAAAAGGGAGTGGAAATGGGAGGAGATGTTTGATTTTGATTGGGCATGTTAATTAGGGCAGCTACAAGGGGCTTTTGATTGCTGGACTTCAATACTTTGGTAACTGGACCTTAATTGTCAGCCTCAAGGGGAAGAAGTTGCCAAATAAGGGAATAGACTTTGGTGGCTTTAGGAATGTAGTCTAATGGCTTTAAGCAAGGCAGAGGGAGTGAGGGAGAAGGGCAAGGCCTACCAGAGCCATGTTTGCCATGCTTGGGCTGGCTAGAATCCCTTCAGAGTGTTTCTATCTTATTCTGTTAAGAATGTTTACATATATATATATATATATATATATATATATATATATATGTGTGTGTGTGTGTGTGTGTGTGTGTGTGTGTATATATATATGTATATGTGTGTGTGTGTGTGTGTGTGTGTGTGTACACATACACTGATACTTTATTTTCTTCCTATTCCTTTACCATGTAATATAGTATTGACTGAGTTAATATAAATACTTAAACATTGTTAAATCTGCTATCATGTTTAAGTTATAGGGTATTTAAAAAGCAAGCATTTCTCAAGGTATTTTAGTATATACTTGACAGGAAAGAATTAGTGTGGTTTGAGCTCTGCACATGACATATGTATCATGCCAGACAGAATTATGACCTTGCTATTGCCTTCACTTGGAAATTAAAAATGACCTAAAAGAGATATAGTGAATGTCAAACTAAGAAGGAGTGAACTAGAGAAGGTTAATCTTTACTTTCAACTTAATAGGATCTGTAATCAACTAGGAAAGAGAGATCTGAGTGTGTCTGTGAGGGCATTTCTAGAAAGGATCAACTGAGGTTGGAAGAACCTTTCACAAACTGGGTGTTACCTTCCAGTGGGTGGTCAAGATACAGAGAGGGCTAAGAAGAAATCACTGTTGCCTGTTGCATGAATCTTAAAAAAAAAACCCAGAGCCAGATATTGGGGTGAAAGCTGAAAGGTCAGAGAAACAGAACAAGCCAGCCACTAGTTCTTACCTCTACAAAATCCTCAGCCTCAAGAGAGCAAGCTCCTGTTTCCTCATGCCTTATATACTTTTCTGTGTCCTGCCATATTACTTCCTGGGATTAAAGGCATGTGTTACCACTACCTGGTTCTGTTTCTCTCATGTAGCCCAGTGTGGCCTTGAACTCACAGAGATCCAAACTGATCTCTGCCTCCCAAGAAATAGGATTAAAGGTGCATGCCACCACTGCCTGACCTCTGTGTCTAATTTAGTGGCTGGTTCTGTCCTCTGATCCTCAGGTAAGCTTTAGTAGGGTGCACAATATATCATGACAGTTGCCATGTATCCACAGCAAGTGTGTCTACCCATGTTGTTTCTGTTTCTCTGTTTCAGACACCCTCCATTCACACCAGATTCTAGCTTTTCAGTTTTCCAATGTGGGCTGAACACCAGCAATACTCCAGGAATGTTCCAGGCCCTCAGGGCTGGATTGAAGTTCTGAGACATTCAGCTTCACTGGCCAAGTTAACATCAGTACTTAAACATTGTTAAAACTGCTACTATATTTAAGTTGCAGAATATTTCAAAGCAAGCATTTCTCAACAGATTTTACCAGCTACTGGATTCTCAGGCTCTTCTGCTTGCAAACAGCTGTTTTTGGACTACCAAGATCCTATTGTCTAAGCCAACTGAATAAATTCCCCTGTGTAATATATATTTGCCTTCTATTAGTTCTGTTCCTTTAGGAAACATTGCCTGATACAGAGATCTTCAAGTGCTCTTTTTCTATGCATCAGCAATTTCCATTTTCCAGGTAGTGGCTGTATCCCTTGAATAAGGAGCATGTGGCACATCAATGCCAGCCATGCCACAACAAAGATATACATGAAAACCTAAAAATAAAGTTTTGTTATTTGTACCCACTAAGATTGAGCATTAACAGTACTGAAACAACCCTGTCACTATGCTTGATCAACCTCCCATTCTCCAATTTTCTTCCTCCTTTCATGTTTTTACTCATAACAAAAGTTACTTCCGGGCACTCAGGCCTATCATCACTATTACTCTCTTCTCCTTCCCCTGAGTCTCTTGCCAATTGTCAGATTTAACTGATTAAATCCTCAAGAATGGGTCCAGCAACTCTGCTCTCTGTTTCTGGAGTAGCCTGTGTTGGTGCTCTCACCATTAGTAAACTGATATTGCCAACTATGAAATTGTTTTCCTTCTTAGCCTCTTACCCTTATCGGTACCTTTTACCTACATACCCTTCTTAGGGTGCATTTAACAAGCCTTGGACAAAAATGGGCATTAAGTTATCTCCTTATTTAGGAGTAAGGACAGAAGTGAAGCTCAAGGCTTTTCTGTTGTTATCTAAGTCTCAGTGATTTTCTTCACAGGAATTCCTGCTGGTTTAAAAGCTTCCCTATTCCTGCTTCTCAGATTTTCTAGAACACATGCTCTTTAAGACAGTGGGTACTCCATACCTGAGGTGGAGAACCAAGACCCTTCCCTCCTGGGAGAGACGATCCTCATTCCCAACTCAATTGGATCAAGAACTCCTTAGAGCGAGCACATCTGTGGGTAGGTCTGACAGGGTTTCAGAAGAGGATTTATGAGATCTGTCCTGAGTGTCACTGGAAACACCAGTAGACTGGGTTCCTGGGACTGAATCAATGTGGAAAAAGGAGAAAGCCCACTGAGCATCAGCAATAGTCTCTCTGCTACGTGGTCTGTCAAGATGTGAACGAGTTTCTACAGCCACAGTTGTGAACCGCTTCTGCAACCATGCCTTCCCATCTATGGTGGGCTCTGTCCACTGAACAACGGCCCCAAATCAATCCTTCCCCCTAAAATTGCTTCTTGTTACACATTTGTTCACAACAGTGAGAAAAAGAACTAATTTGTTCCATTCAACGTATATTTAGTGATCACCAAATGATCACTAACAATCACCAAATGATCAGTAAATGATGTAATTATATTATAATTTCAAAAAAAACCTAAAAATACAAATTTTTAAAGGTATATTTTCAAGTGCATTTTAATCACATAGTCCCAATTGGTGCAATCTGGTTGCCTTTGAGTAAAATAGTTTATTGAGATTTTTTTAACAGCCAGATGATCTTATTTCTAGTCATCAAGTCTGAGTCATTTAAAATGATTAAGGACTAAGGAGGCATAAAATTGTTCCAGTGAATTAACTAGGTCAAAGCTGATGGTTACTGCTTTATCAACAGTTTCCCACAGATCTGTCATTCCTAGGATCAGCAATATTCTCTCAAGGCCAAACTGATCTCTAAGAGCTAGTGAGTATACACGCCTTCCATTCCTGAGACTCTCTGGCTCCTGTCTCTGTATTGAGCCCAACAATTCATCAGACTACTTCCAAATTTCACACTTAAATATCTGTGCTAGTGCCATTTTTAAAAGGCCCCTTTCAGTTATTACAGGCATGCAAGTTGCTACTAATAACAACTGAAATACAACTACCTCAAAAATAATGAGTCTTGTGAGCCAAAGCAACATTTGCTGTTGACTAGAACTCTAGGCAGAAAGTAGAGCACTAGCAGGTGTGAGAGATCCTTACAGTGTCCTAGCCTTGATCCTAGGAAGTGTAATCACCTTCTGGGTTCTTGGGAATACAGGTTAACTCCACAAAGACACGATGAACAAAAAGTCTTCAAGCCATCAAACTCTTGTCCACATTTCTTTCCAAATGGGTAGGTATAGTAAGAAAATGTGCACCATGTTATAAGAATCACATGTAATCTGACTGAGATACAAACTCCAAGCTCCTCCACCAGATGACATTTAGCTCAGCAGGGAGGCTAGTGAAGAATAATTAATTGCATAATCATTTGCAAAAGGACAAGAGCTAGAATGGAGGAATTCTTGGCAGTATTTCAATAAAAGACACATGAATAATGGCTGTCCCAAGCCGGCTTCCTGTGGAGGAACATAGCCAATTCTGTCCCTGTGTATTTAAACAAAAGGATTCCTTAGCCTTGCCCTTTTGGATTCAGTGGGGATTCCTTTGGGAGAGACTTTTTCAAGTAATTTTCAAAACACATCATTGTTACAAGGTATCCTTTAATCTTAAACTTCATGCTATTTTACTTAGAGGAAAGTAATCAAAACAATCCCCTACAGTGGACACATACAGATTTCATAGCATAAAGAGCCTGACAAAAACGCATTGAATAAATGAGCAAGTATACAATATCTTGAAAGCCTCTTGTTATACTTCCCGATTTGTGCAAATGATGCAGAAAGGGTTTAAGATGTTCAATTAGGCATACCAAAAAATTAACACAATGTGGTGCCTCTGCTTGAGATAGAAATGCAAAATAAATGGTCACCTTCTTTAACAATGCTCACAATTACCATGTATCAGAAGTCTGAGTAAAATGTATGGATTCTCTGCTGGGGTTTCACTGAAGCAAAGTCATGATGTTATCCAGATGACTTCTTATCTAGGTTCTTGGGAAAATACACTTGCAGACTTATTATCATCGTTATTACTTTTCCAGGGTTCTTGAAGGACTGAGGTCCCTGTTCCCTTGCTGGCTATCACAGGTGCTGCTTTCAGCACCCAGAGGCTTCTCAAATCCCGTTACATGGTTCTCTACATCTTGCACCCAGCAGCAATATGTTGTATTGTCTCATGATTCAAACATGACTTCCCTGTCTCTTGCCGATAGATCTAGATTTTAAGGGTTCATGGTATTAGATCAGACTGGTCCAGGCAATTTCCCTTTCTGAAAATCAAATGTGCCATATTGTATAAACACAGGAGTAACATTCATCATTTCCACAGCCCAGAAACAATACAGTGCCCCAAAGTGTGGCGATACCAAGGACAGACTCAGATTTTTGCCTACCACAAACACCAAAATCAAAACCTTCATGGGAAAATAAAACTGGAGACCTACTGCCTTCAAAAAACCCAAGTGTTGGGCTGAAGAGATGGCTCAGAGATTAAGAGCACTTGCTGCTCTTACAGAGGACTCAGGTTCAATCCCCTGCATCCACGTGGTGGCTCACAACCATCTGTAACTCCATTTCCAGGGGAACCTGATGCCATTTTCTGGTTTGCACAGGCATCAACCACACATGTGGCGCACATATGTACAGTCAGGCAAACATTCATACATGTTAAAAACAAACTTTAAAATGAAATTTAAAAATGAATGTAAACAATTCTTTAAGTCTTAGGGAACAAAATTCAACAATATAAAAAATATTACATGAAGTAATAAAAGTAAAAATAAATAACACATTTTATAAAGACATTAGATAATAACTATTTTCTTAATTTTTTTATTTTATGTGTGTGGGTGCTTTTCCTACATGTCTGTCTATGCGTCATGTGTGTCTGGTGCCTATGGAGGCTAGAAGAGGGTGTCAGATCCCCTGGGACTAGAGTTACAGAATGTTGTGAGTCACTATGTGGGTACTGGGAATCAAACCTAGGTGCTCTGGAAGAGCAGCTAGTGTTCTCAACTGCTGAGCCACCTCTCTAGATCCATAAAAAAATATTTTAAAAGCAACTAATAAACAGTAAACTCTTGATAATCTTTATGACTATAAGGGGTGGAGACCAGGAGAGTAAACCGAAGAGAAGAGAAAATTCCATATCACAGAACTTTTACGGCATTTTATTTGGGTAGTATTAATGGGTCTACATTATATTTTTGTCTCTACATATGAATATCAACTACAATCTTAAGTTTTGGGTTGGTCATGAAATTCATCCATCTCATCTCCTGAAAAACTGCATATCTACAGCTTCAGTTGCACAGATGACTGAAATCCCCTTGTAGGTTCTTATTTGTTGTTTCCAGCCAACAACCCAGAATGAAAATGGAACTAAAAAGGCTCAATCACATGAGACCCAGAATCATATTAACAAGCAGTTTTGCCTCACAGGCCTGGCCAACGACTTCTTAGAACTCTGCTCCAATGTAATATTCTACCCAGTTCTCCTCCTAACTTTACTTCAGGTATATTAGGCTTAAACTGTGTGGTCTGAAAGCTTTCTCTGTTGTCTATCTGCTGTAGCCCCTCCCTTTGCCTGTCTGTTGAACACTTAAACCCATTTTATCATCTGTTTGTCAGAGGATCCAAACTAACACTCTTATTTCAAATGTTACACTAGAGAAAGTAATAGCAAAAATAGACACAAGAAAATAAAAGATTTTATAAGGTAACTTTTCAACAAAGAGTAAAATTTCATTGATGATAAGACAAGAACTGTTAGAATCCACAACACAAGTGAATAAAATTGTGTATCAAAACGACTAACTTCCATGCCAGGCGGTGGTGGCGCACACCTTTAATCCCAACACTCGGGAGGCAGAGGCAGGTGGATCTCTGTGAGTTCGAGACCAGCCTGGTCTTCAGAGTGAGTTCCATGACAGCCAGGAGTGTTTCACAGAGAAACCTTGTCTCAAAAAACAAAACAAAACAAAGCAAAGCAAAACAAAACAAAAGATTATAAATCTACACTGTTTACAAACAATATTCTTAAATAGAAACAAAACTAAGTAAGAGATTAAAATATATAAATTAAAATAAAAATAGAAATACTAGATAATGAAAACTAGCAATGATAAAATGTGTACATTTTATATCTATTTTAATAGAAATATATATCATATATATGTATATATGTAGCATATTTGTATGGGTTTGATATGTTAATATCAAATAAGTTTCAAAGATTGCTGAAAAACAGTATTTTAGGGAGGAAAGAAGAAAGGAAAGGAGAGAATGGAAGAGGGAGGCAAAGAAAAAATTAAGAATATTAAAAATGAATACCATAAATAAAATTGACCTAGTAGGCAAATATAAAACATTATAAACAGAAAGCAGAGGACAAACATTTTCAGCACACATGAAACATTTACCAAACAAAATGCTCTTTGCCAATTCATAAGGCACATCTCAATAAATTTCCCAACACTGAAATCATACATATTAACATATCCTTTGGCCAAAATGCAATTAAAGCTAGGATCCAAAGGGCAAACCATGAAAGAAAAGTCTCATGTGTTTAGAATGAAAGAACAGATTTCTAAGTCACTCAAGAATCAATAACCTAGAAATGAGAAAATATTTTCAAGCAAGTATAGTATGTAGAGCATAATAACAATAATATATCAAAACTCAGGCGTTGTGAATAAAACAGGAAATCACAGACTCACATGCATATTGTGGTTTGCATACATAAATTAATCCACTAAAAAAAAAAGAGTGTGTTTCAAAACAATAGAAAAGAACAGAAAATCAAATCCAGATAAAGTATAAGATGCAGAAGATCATGAGTAGACATTAATGAATCAGAAAATAAACAGACATTGAGGAGCCAGAGCAAAGTTGGCTGGGGAAGACTCAAACAAGCATAAGTATTATTTCAGAGCAATTAAGAAACATGGATAGCAGATATTTTTTCAGTCAGTTTTAACAAAATTTTAAGGTATAAATAACACCAATCTTAAAAATATTTTGCCAATCGAAGAAAGGAAATTCTGAGACAATTATATTCCTAAATGTGAATACAAAGATAATTTCCAGAAACAAATCAAAAGATCCACACCTATCCATTTGAATGTGGTGTATTTTGTGAATTCTCCAGATTCACCATGCTTGGTGCAATAGGAAAGTGACCCACCACAAAGGCAACAGTGAGGGAGCTCCCCTACACTTGGGCTTTTATGTGTGTTTGGTTAGCGTAGAGCACAGGTCAGAGATGGGAGGAAATAAAGATATTCAACCCATTAATGAATTCCCCCAGTTCCTATCAGACATCCCTTTCCACTCAGATCCCACACAACTCCTCTGGTCAGGTAACCACTTCTAGACCTCCTGCTAGCAGGCACGGGACTCTGTGAAGTCTCTACTGTTCTGTTTCATGCCACTTTCTCTTTTCCAGCCTCTGTCCCTTTAAGCACGACTTTTATTAAACTGTATTAAAAACAACCAATTAGATGAGGTCATCTGCTTTTGCCAAGTCCTATGACAAAGTATGGTTTATGCAATGGTTGCCCATCACCCTAAAGTCAGTCAATAAGATTCACAAATATTGTCAGAATGAAATAAAAGTACACAGAATAACCTTATTACATGTGGAACATATATTTGACAAAATTCAGCGTTGATTCTAATGTATATAAGTCTTCAGTAAACTAAATATGAAATAAAGCTCCATAGTCAAATCTAGACTATCTACCAAACTATACACAGAAAGAAGTGTTCCAAGCAATGAATCCTGAATGTTTTCTTTCTAAGAAAAAGCATTCTTGAGTATTCATTTCTGCAATAAGACAAAGATGCTCAATGTCCTCATACTGCTCTTCACCTCCCCAGCAGTCCTGGCTACTCTAGCACAATGAGGAATAAATGTAAGGGGATTTGAAATGAAGAGTTGGAATTATTGTCATTTACAGGTAGTACAACTGTTTATGGAGCAATCCATAAAAGTCATAATAAATTATTAGAACAATGATTGCTGATAAATTATTATAATAGGTGATAAATTATTAGAATTAATAAGCCTTAATAAATTATTAGTATAATTAAAAAGTAGTAATACATTATTATAATAATAAAGTTAAGAAATTTGGAAGACATAACCAACTGCACTTTCTAAATATCAAGAAATGTAGAGAATACATCAAAATAATCACAAAAATTCCATTATTAGTGAATAAGTCTAAGGAAAAAGTAAGATTTTTTTATGCAAAATGGTAAACAGTTAAAGAACTTTGTGGAGCTTGGAGGGATTGCTCAATGAGTAAGTAGAATCCTTTCCATGCAATCATTGATGAAACTTGAGTTTTGATTCCCAGCACCCATTTCAGCATCAGGCAAGGCAGTAATCATAATGCTGGAGGCAGAGACAGACAGATCCCAGGACTCACTCGCCAGATCACGAGATCCAGAATAAGAGACCACATCACAAAAAATACAGATAAAGTAGAAAGCAACAGAGAAAGCCAGGTGTTGACCTCTGGCTACCACAAGCCTATACACAGATGTTCACTTCAGCATACACTTATACACACACACACACACACACACACACACACACACACACACACACTCCATGAAAGAAAGGGAGGAAGGAAAAAAGAAAGGCTAAAACCCATTCTTAAAAATAGATCTTGACATTTACATAAAAAGGAAACAAAACAGAATAGGTGAGTCCAGGAAATGAAGACTGGGGGTTGTATAGAAATTTGGCTTATGATAAGATAAAACTAGAAGACGTTGTAAAAGTTACTTCTCAGTAAAGTTTGAGTCATTTCCATTTAGCAGTGTGTGGGGGGGGGAAGTTTAGTATGTTTTCTTTGTTAATCCATTCATCATATCAACTTTGCCTTAGAAGAAGAGAGGGGAGATCACATCCATAACCATGTGGAAGAAGAAAAAGCTTTCTTTAACATTTTCCAAATAAATAATTAAATAAATCAGGAACATAAACAACTGACACATTAAACTATGGTGAAGTTCTAAGAATTCTGGAGTGTAGAAAGTCAGCTGGTGAAATGTAAGTTATACACTGAGGAGAAATGAGCACATAGTACAGATGTATGTTAAGAATCCCCTAAAATCATCGGAAAAGCAGACAAAACACACGTGAAAACCATGCACTAAGGAGAAAAAAAGGTTCACAAATGTGTAGGTGCTAGCAGATAAACAGCTGTGTGAAAAGACACAAGGCCCCTCTTGTCAAGAGAGAAACGTGTGTTTTGGATGAGTCAGTTTCTCTGCTGTGTGAACCAGGGCCCTTCAGTCCCACAGTCCTCACAGGAAGCGAGTTCCACAGATCTGGAATGTGCTCTTCAGATGGAGCCAGTGAGTCTAAGACATGTCCCAAGCACCTTGCAACTGTAAAGAAGCACCAAGCAGCCAACCTCCTGAGGTTAGTAACCCACAAACAACACAAATGTTCACCCTGCTTCACAAGTGTCCCCCTACACCTCAGCAAACATAGTGTTCAGTTGTCAGCATGCAAACTCACTGCATAGCTATCAGAAAGACTCAAAGAAGCCATGTGCTCTGGTTATCACTGAATCTAGAATTGCCAGATATTCAGGGCAGGAAAATTCACCAAAACTATATTATAAGAAAATTTATTTCATAATTATATATATATTAGAGAAAAATCAGAAAAAATAAGTATGAGCAGTCTCAAAGTTTTTCTTATCATAATAAATACGTTTCTGCAAAATATTGACTTCTTAAAACTTGCTCGTATATACAATTCATACTAATACATATTTATTGTCACATCTACTTCATAAAGTTTAACCATTTACACAATGCATGTAAAATGTTAACATATGCAGATGCACAGACATACATGTATGTTCAGGAATGATGTTGTAATTTGAAATACACGAAAAGGGAAGAAGGGAGGGAGGGAGACTGAGCTATATTTAGATGGGAACAAGAAGTTCTGGTGAGCTATTAGGTGGTATGGTGAATGCAGGTGACAGTGATGTACTGTGTATTCCAAAGTTTGAACATCTCACCATAAAGAAATGATTGACAGTTGAGGAGACAGATACATTTAATGTAATTTACAAGACAGTGCACTCACAGTGTAATGCATCAAACAAGCATCGTATGTTACATGAATAATATGCAAAATTTTATGTTTTGTGTATCAGTTTAAAATACACTGAATTTTTAATACACACAAATAATAATAAGCTACAAATAAGGAGAAACTCAAATATAATATAAATTAGTGAGTTAGAAAAATGAACACAAGGATGAATTATCTTTTAAAAATTGCAAAATGAAGGAGAGATAGAAAATATGTAACAGAGTTGAGTGGCGTGGTTACATGTAAGTTTGCCTCTGACACTGTAAGTAAGCCCCAGTTAAATGCTTTCTTTTATAAGACTGTCCATGGTCATGATGTCTCTTCACAGTAATAGAACAGTAACAAAGACATGTGTGTGTGTATGTATATGACATGCATGTACAACATGTGTGTATGTGTGTTCATAGTGGTCAGAAGAGGGCATCGGATCCCCTGGAGCTGAAGTTACAGACAGCTGTGAGCCAACTTATTTGGGTGCTGGGAACTGAAGTAGTGTCCTTTGGAAGAATAGCAAGTGCTCTTAACCACTTAGTCATTTTCCAGACCCCAATATTTCTTTGAACAGGGATTTCCATGAGTATAAGCTGAAAGGGAGGATGCATATGCCTACCACTTCAGTGGTGCCAAGAAAGAATGGTGTATAGTTCTTCATACGTCTCTAGTAGTAAAGAAAAAATCAGATGAACAGAAAACTCCACTTTAAAGAAAAATATCATGTTGTGGGATGAATACCTCTACTTTCAGGTAGGACATTAAGTTTCTATTTTCTTAAGTCATAAGTCTTGATTTACACTCTCTTAATACATGTTGGTAGCATCACTCCCAGGCAGGGCCATTCTAAGAAAAAATTAAGTAAGCAAAGTTATCACTTGAACTCCAGCCAACCAACCCACCTTGGAGGTCTTCATACACTTATGTGGTCCAGTGTTCATCCTCTTCTCTTGACAAAAGATATCTTTAATTCAGATAATTCATCAAGATATCTCTAAGCTCTCTGGATGAATTTAATTCCAGAGTCAACTTCTTTTTTATTGCTCTCTTTTAATTTTATAAACTTCATTATTGAAGATCTTGCAAATAAATAAAAACAGCACGCAGCAAAATTAAACAGACTCAGTCTATACAGCATAATGAACATCTATACGGTTAGAATTAATACTATTTGAAACAGAAGATGTGAGGCTTCATATTAAATTTTACACTTTAAGTATCAAATACTTTTTATGCTCTTATCAACCACCAACCCTCCCAAAAATCTACAACAGAATCAGAGCTAGAAAAAACAATTACCTTGATATCCTCTTTCATATGTAACTTGTGTCCATAACCTGCATTCAGTCCTTCCTCAACCCCTCATATTTAGCCATTTTTGTTCTCATGCTGTACTGTACCCACATGTACATATTTACATGTATACATATATTATTGGCTAGATTCCTCATATAGGAAAGAACATGCAGTTTATTTCTTTCTGGTATTGTGTTTACCTCACTTAATATTATACATTCTAAGTCCACCCATTTTCCTTCAAGTTTTTCATTTCATTTTTCTTTATAACTGAATAGTATTCATATGTGGCATATATACATATATATGCCAAATTTTTATTATCCATTCATCTGTTGATGAACAACTAGGTTAATTCCAATTCTTTGCTATAGTGAATGAAGCAGGAATAAACATAGGAGTGTAAGTATCTTTATGGTAGGGCATGGAGTTTTCTGAGTACATGACTAGAAATGAAATAGCTAGGAAAATCCCCAAACTGATTTTCATGATGGCTGTATTTACTTGCACCCTCATCAGCAGTGAATGGGGGTTCCTTTCTCTCCATGTCCTCTCCACCATTTGTTGTCAGATTAGTTGCCTATGGTAGTATCATGGTAGTATCACTCCAAACTTCTGGTTGCATTTGCCTTTTGACTTTTATCTTTTGTTTTCCTAGGATAGATAGGAGTTTCATGAATTGGCATTCTATTTATGAAGAATTCTATTCTTCAGCAATCTTTTCCATCCAAAGCTTCCCGAATCAAGGTGAGCTAGAAGAAGAATAAAATAAAAGGTATAAATTTAATTGCTATATTTTCCTAATATATTGTTTATCTCAAAACAAATCACTTTCCTTTTCAAAGAACAGAGTAACTCAGGCCCTTTCACAAAATCTTATAGAAACAGAAATGTTAGGAAATTCAGAACACACATTCCTCCCACATCACCTGTTTCTCCTCTGCTCCAGTCATTATGCCGAACAACCAGAATGTCAAATCAAGTTTGTGTCCAAGTTTCAAATAACACCATTACACAAAGAAAAGCAAGAGAAATAAACAGGTCTCATGAATAGCACGCCCACATTATTCTGTCTCTTGCAGTTCTTTTCAATAGAATTCTTCATTAGCTCAGTGCCAAGACAGCATCTTTTTGTTCTTTTCTGCTTTTTATAGATACTCTTTCAAATATCTGAATTCTTGTTTTTGTCTTATTAAAAAGAGAAAAAAATTTAAAGAAATCATCATGTGGAAAAATTAACATGTTCACAAAAGCAAATGTTACCATCAGGCAGGGAAGAGAGATTATTCTTGAAGACATACACTCACAGTCAGGGAGTGCTGTCAATTTCTAGTTCCTTCATCACTGACTACTAAAGGTTTATGATAGAAGCTCTTCATACATATGGGAAACATGAATCCATAACTTTATTATTACTCCACTTGACCACGGTAAAGTCAAAAATAAGAAGTTCCTTTCCCCAGAACAACAAAAAAAAAAAACTGTTAAGAATGTCAATCAGTGGCAGTATGCTAACTATTGAGACAGATAAGGGAAATAACAAGAAACCATCACACCCTGCCATTATCCTAACATCTACATGAGTAATGTAAGCATCAGGGTGAGTAGAGGCAGTACTGTGTGGTGATGAAGAGCAGGTTCTGAGAGCAGGCAGGTGAGATGAAGTCGAATTCCCTCCATCCAGTTGTGACTCTTTGAGCAAATTATTTAACATATGTAAGGTTCAGCATTTTTAATGTGTAAAATGGATTCACCAAGAGGCACTAATGGAATAGCAACATGCCAGTGAGCATTTAGCTTTGATTTATAGTTGTGTTAACTATCTACTGGAACAAGAATCCAGCAATATGAGATAATGATTTGAGTATATCAAGCAAAAACAGGGACAATGTCTAGTATTTTATTGTCTTAAGCCACATAGCCAGCTCCTACCTGTCCCAGACTTTGCAGAGAAAATAAAATTCTCATAATTTTCTCACCACCAATTGTTTTAAATTTCCTCATCAACATCTGTATTTATGACACTAAAGTTTCTGTAAGGCAAAGGACACTGTCAATAGGACAAAATGGCAGCTTACAAAATGGGAAAAGATCTTCACCAACCCCACATCTGACAGATGGCTGATTTGCCCTCTCTCCAACATCTGACCACCAAATATGAGAATCAGGCTATGGCTAGACAGGTCATGGGGCCTATAGAAGAATTCACTATTATTGTGTGGCTAAATGGACATAATATTATACCAACTGCTAATGACTTATTATTATACACATAGATCAGTGCATCTCTCACTCTTCTGAAAAGCTCCTAACTGTAGTAGATAATGATTGACACATTACTTACAACTAGCCAAGATGAAAAGAACAAGAGACTGCAGAATGTTCAGCCCTAAAAGGAATATGTACTGCACCCTCATTTGTAAGACTTGAGGAACATTGCAGAAGAGAAAGATAAAAGAATGTAAGAGCCTGAGATAGTGGATTACCACAAGGAAACATTATCTTCTGGACACAGCAGGGAGACTACACATATGAACTCACAATAATTTCAATAGTATGCATGTACAAAACATGTGCACTCCCAAACCAAACCAAGTGAGTAAGGAATTGGGCACATGGTCCAACCACAAACCATGGAGCTATTGGCATTTGTTAGTTGCTTAAAGAGGTAGAGACAGTTTTCTCTAGGAGCAAATTCCTTAGTGGGTCAACAAATAAATAAATGTGAAGGAATATCTCAGTTTTTCTTCTATAACCTTCAAGACCAGTTGACCTCTCCCCAAGGTTCAAATTAAAATTAATTAATAAATTAAGTTAATGCACTCAAAGTCTCTATTAAGCCCAGAACTTTGTCCAAAACTCCAGTCTCACATTCAAAAACACATATGAAATTCCCACATAGTTACATCAAATATTTCTCAGGTCTAATTATTTTTACATGGGTCCTTAATACAACCACCCATGGCAATGTTGTCTCTCTCCATCAAATAATTGATTTCTTCATCATGCCAGCATCACAAGCTGAAAAGGTGGCTTTGATTGCTACTTACTCAGTTTCTGATTTCTATGCATTAGCTAGTTCCACTGCTGTTCAGGAAAATGTAGCCACTGAAATGGTCAAAACAATCTTCATTTGTTATTTAAATTGAACAACTGGCATTTGCTTGCCAAACTGGGAAATCTTTACCAAATCAAGATCTCAAATCATGTTATTTTTTTTCATAAATGTTGAGCTCAAAAAAAGAAACAAATGACTCAAAATAAGTGGTGGTAAGACAGCTGAAAAGGAAAAAAAAATCAAGGTGACTATATGAATAAAAATAAAAACCATGGAAAAATATGTTAAAAACAACTTAAATAGGTGCAGCACTGTGATTTGACCTAAAAGTACTATATTTTGAAATATAAGGCGCAGATTTTATATATTCCCATTACCAAATACAAACTAAGCATAAGATAAAGATTACTTAAATCATATTCAGCCTAAATAAATTTCTAAGTACAGAGAAATAAGAACAAATATATAGTAATGGCTGTGGCACAGATTGTAGGTTAAAGTCCACACATACAAATGGATGATTCAAGCACACATCCCACACCATACATCCAACACATGAAACAGAATTATGATGAATGGAAATACAAAAAAAAATACACAGAGAAAACATTTTACTTCACAATACAAAAAGTTTTAATCTGAATATCTAAAAATACTCTATTTCCCAGATATCTCGGCTGGAGGGGGAGGGGCGGGGGGGGGGGGT
>CABHPR010146567.1:9309-25682 GCA_902168415.1 Peromyscus melanophrys
ATATATATATATATATATATATATATATATATATATATATATATATATATATATAAAGAGATATATATCACTTTATATGTGTGTGTGTATGTGTATGTTTTGCAGTTGGCATTTTTAATTTAACTCTCTCCTCACCCAACAGTTCCTCCATGTTCCTAAACCCCAGACCTATTTAAATCTATCCATGCCTACTATTTCCCCCCCCTAGTTTTATACTAAATATACCTTATTAAACCTTCAAATGTAAGGCTTTGATTTCAGTTTTTTGTTTCTTTCTTTATCTCTTTCTCATATCTCCTTTCATAATCATATACATAAATATATAAAATGTGTGTGTATTTTGTTCATGACCAAAAAATAACATTATGAAATTTTCAGGAAAATAGATGAATCTTTAAAATATTATTGAAAAAACTCAGGTCCAATTTATTCTCTCTCATATGCAAATCCTAGCTCCAAATTCTTAGATTAATGTCTATAAATTTGAATGGCCATGAAGCAAAAAAAGGATATATATATATATATATATATATATATATATATATATATATATATATAACATATTACATATATCCGTTCTAGAATATATAAATATTATGATTGTTTACAATCTAGAATCTACATATACATATATTATAGTTCTTTCTAGAATTTGTGACATTGGGTAGTATCATTTGAATTAATGTTTTTTATCCTTTCTTATGAGCTGAAACGACTTTATTATTTTTAATTAACAAAGTCAATTCAGATCACAATGAGGCTTCTCAAAGACTTCTTGTCTGCTTAGCAATATCAGAAACTGTATTCTACAAATGTAAATTTTAAAGTTATCATATGTCACAGTAGATCAAGGCTTTAAACATTTAGGCATAGTAGGATACCCTTTTATTTTCAACTTATATATTCATAATTATATTCTCTATGAGTCCATTATTCAATCCATATGAAGAAATTATAGATACACATATGAACTTTCATCATTCAGTTTAATGCCAGATACACACTCACACACATACAATTATTAAAGTCATATATGTTTTGAGTATAAAAAAAGTGCTAACTAGTACATAGATATGGGTATTTTGTTCAGGAAGGTACAATAGAAATGAAATTGTATCTATAGAACCCAAAACTTATAGATTAAATGTAGATAACTCATTTATCCATGACACCAATTTCCAGCAACTGAATGCTTGGGCTTTGCTAAGGAAAATGTTTAGATGATGGATGTTCCTTACCATTTCCCTGTGGATGTTCTGGATGCATGTAGATAGCATATTTGCCAATCAACTTTGAATATCAAATAAACTCATGTTTACATTTGTTTTCTAGTCCACACACATATATGTAAAAAGATTAGCTTGAAGAACAGCACCTGTTAAATATCTTCTCATATCTATACTTTGTGCTCTGAGTAATCCTTTAGGGGTGATTATTTGCATTTACACCCCCCCCCCCATTGAAACACTATCTTGTTACATGGAAGATTTTTTTTTCTAGAAAAATTTTCAGCTCAACTACCCAGACATATAAAGATTCTCCTATCTGATGCATTTCAGGTTTGGGCCCCATAAACTGTGAGAACGGAAAATAGTGCTTCTGCTTCTGGTCAAATTTCATAACTAATTGGCTGTAATTCTCTTTCCAAATGTTTTAATGAAGATTTTAGAATTTCATTTGGAGAAACAGTTACAATGGAATTTTAAAAGATAGCAATTGGTTCACTTTAAAAAGGCCTTGAATCCTGCTGTATGGAAGGCAAGAGGTATGATGTAAAACACCAAGTGTACCATAAATTACTTAGTAAAATAAGTATGCTCTAAATCTCATGAAAAACTGGAAGTTTAAACTTCAGATTTCTTTATAGTGATTGTGCAATGGGGTATTATCAATCTACTCATTTTTGAACCATCAATGAAGTATAGATTATTATCAAAACTTAGAAAAATGTTACTATGAACAAACATTCACATCATTGACACATAGAAGAGGGGCAGCATAACTTTAGAACAATATTCATTAAATCTGCTTACTACACTATTTGTATTTGCACAGGCAAGATTTTTCACATAGACATTCATGCCTAAACATCACATTTAAGATACATTAAAGGAAAGTAAATTAATTGATTTTTTGGTATTTGTTTGTCCATGATCTTTCACCAAATACTAGAAAAATTAGTACTGAGCTTCAAGCCCTGTTCATCTTCAAACAATACTTGAAAAGTTAAATAAATTGGAATTAGTGATTTCTTTTCTCAGGATATTGGAAAAATGCAAATGATATTCCTGCTGATAGAAACAGAGCATCCAGCCATTTTTAGCCTTTCTGGAATTCTTACTTATTTAGCTCCAGCTCTTCAGAGGGTCATAAAAAAAAACTTCTGTCTTGATTTGTGTAGACTGGGTTATCATCTGGGCAAAGGCAGTAGTTGAATGCTGTTAAAACATTGCCAACTATATTAGTAATTGGCACTTATAAATACAAAATATATTCTTAATTCCACAATTAATTATTGAATTTGTAATATTAAAACAAACAAGTATTATAAAATATTAATCTTTTAAAACTGCATTTGTCATCTAATTTATTTTTATTTGGGCATTGCTTACATGCAGATAATGTCTTGCATCTGTATATCATAAACTAAGAAATTACTAATACATAACATAAAAACTTGTACACATATTCAAAAATCATGATTTTCTCTACATATGATTGTCTTTTGTATATATCATATTAAAATTTGATATATTTGATTTTAAAGTAACCCAGCTGTGGAAAATTTTCTTTTTTTTCCAGCAGAGTAATGTCACAATATTAGAATTCAGTAGCACTTTTTTTTTTAAATATAAAGTAAGTCTGTAAACTGAGCATAGCAACAGCATTTGGAAGAATGTCAGGGAATACTGTGGATTGTGTACAGTCTGAGTATAAAGCAGGATCCTGCACCTACTCAAAACAAAAAAACAAGGAAAAGTATGTCTGTGGCCTCAAATAGCACAAAGCCCAATTGTTTGTGTTGATAATGAATTTGTGAGGATTCATTATCTCATATGTAACAAGACTCATAGAGGTCACAACAGCCTAATCCAAACCTTGAAAACACATTCCATCACCTAAGTCTCTCCTAGGCATTTAATCTCTTCAATGATCCATTCTCAGAGTTAGTTCATGCCTCACAGGAGACATAAACTAGCTGCATGTTACTTTCTTGCGTAGCAATATCGATAGATTTTGAAGTTGATGAAGGGTTAGAGAGCAGAGGGACTGAACTGCCATATAAAACTATAGTGTCCTTCACCACATTCTTATTTCTATGACTATAAGTTTCCATAATAGAATAAAAGGTTCTTTGTGTCATTGAAACTTCTGGAATGCCATTTACAAAAATATATCCTTACAGTTCACTTCTTTTTTTCAACAAAAGAAACAAAATAATTGCATATTTACTGAGGTTCCCTGAGTTTCTGAATTAATTAGGCTAAAAGTATCATAGGAAAGAGGGTTAGGTTTGCATGGAAGTAGTTTTACTCTTAATTAAAAAGTAAATATTATACAATTTTATTCAATAATATCATTAGAAAATAAATAAAAGCTTATTCAAAGTGTTTCTAAATGAATGTACCCTTCAGGGTTCCTGAAATTTAACAATGTCCATAATGTGTAGGGTCCATCTTCATCAGAGCTGCTTTGAACTTTCTTTCAAATTTAGCCTCATTTTTAAAAACATAAATGTTATATGAGCCTTTTCGACAACCTACTACCGTTTTTATCACTGAAGCTTCTCCTTCAAAATTATGCTCTAGGACAATTCAGATTACAAGGAAAAAGGTCTTGCCCAGCAGTATACAGACAACACAAAACAAACCCAATGGTGGTTTTGGAATTACTTTGTCTAACAATGCTTTGTCTGGGTAGTAAAATTTTCCCTTACTGGAATTTTGCATATATATTATGGTCTGGTGTCATGTTTTTATAGGACTTCTGCATGTGAACCTGTGTGTCTCTGTGTCTATATGTGTTTGCTGTGCTTTTTCTCTGGCTCTGTCCCCTCTGTTCCTTTGTTTCTTCCTTTTCTGATTTGTTTGTTTTTATTTTATCTCATTTCATTTTATTATTATTTTTAGATGACTGTATGTATGCTAATTGGAGATAGAAGGAAAGAATAGATTTGGTGGGTGGGCAGTTTAGGAGGAGTTGGAGAAGTGAAAATCATAATCAGAATATTTTATTTGAAAAAAAAATCTATGTTTCATAAAAAGGAAATGCAAAGAACATAAAAAGTAAAAGTAAAAAAATATTGTCTTTGCCTCTCATATTGTGAATGTTTGTCTTATTCCCAGGGTTGAGATTAATGAGTAATAAACTATATGTGTCTGAAATTTTCATATGCACACACAAACACACACACACACACACACACACACACACACACACACACACACACACAAACACATATATAAGATTTGAGGGATAGAGTCATGAGTAGATATAGTAAGCAAGATGGGTCTTAGATTTAGGGCAATAATTTTGAAATGCCTATCCCCAAACAACATAATTCAGTCATGGGGTACTAAATGAAACTGTGACTGTAGTACCATGTTGAAGAAATTGAATAAACCATTTTTTTAAATGTAGCAGTTAAGAAAGTAGAGGTGATAAGAATTTGTAGTGTGATTTCTAGTAAAGAAAAATTTTGAGAATGAATTATGTTTAATTCCAACTGAATGAATGCCAGTAAAATTTTATTTTTAAATTTTTTCATAAATATATTTATTTATTTAGAGATTTTCTATTCATTTTACATACCAACCACAGATTCCCTTGTCCTCCCTTCTCATACCCTTGAGCCTTTCCCCCCAACCTACCCCTCATTCCCACCTCCTCCAAGGAGTCACAGAGTCTGGTCCATTCAGTTGAGGTGGGTCAAAGCCTCTTCTCTCTGCACTAAGGCTGTACAAAGTGTCTCACCATAGGCACTGGGTTCCAAAAAGCTGGCTCATACAGTTGGGACAGGTCCAGATCCTATTGCGTGGGGGCCCCCTAAACAGTTCAAGATAAACAACTGTCTTGCTTATCCAGAGGGACTAGTCCAGTGCCATGGGCTCCTCATCTACACAGTCAATAAGACAAAACAACCGCCTACAGAATGGGAAAAGTTCTTCACCAACTTCACAAATGACAGAGGGCTGATCTCCAGAATATATAAAGAACTCAAGAAACTAGGCATCAAAATACTCAACAGTCCAATTAAAAAATGAGCTAAACAGAGAAGTCTCAACAGAAGAAGCTCACATGGTTGAAAGACATTTAAGGAATTGCTGAACATCCTTAGTCATCTGGGAAATGCAAATCAAAATGATTCTGAGATACCATCCTAAACCAGTCAGAATGGCTAAGATCAAAAACAGGGAAGACAGCTTATGCTGGGGAGAGTGTGGAGCAGGGGAACACTCCTACACTGTTGGTGGGAATTCAAACTTGTAGAGCCACTTTGGAAATCAGTATGGCGGTTTCTCAGAAAATTGGGAATCAGTCTTCCTCAAGACCCAGCTATACCACTCTTGGGCATATACCCAAGGAACACTCAATCATACCACAAGGACACATGCTCAACTATGTTCATAGCAGCATTATTTGTAATAGCCAGAACCTGGAAACAACCTAGATGCCCTTCAACTGAAGAATGGATAAATAAAATGTGGCACATATACACAATGTAGTACTACTCAGCAGAGAAAAACAATGACATCATGAGGTCTGCAGGCAAATGGATGGAACTAGAAAATTTCATCCTGAGTGAGGTAACCCAGACTCAGAAGGACAAACATGATATGTTCTCACTCGTAAGTGGATACTAGATGTAAAGCAAAGGATAACCAGACTGCAACCCACAGCTCCATGGAGGCTACCTAGTAAGGAGGACCCTAGGAAGGATGCATGGATTGCCCAGTGATGGAGAAGTGGATGAGATCTACATGAGCAAACTGGGATGAGGGGGAGTAATGGAGGGCAAAGGATGGGGGATGAGAGCTTAGGGGAGCAGGAGGTCCAAGATGAAATGGGAACAGCGTGGGAGAACAAGGAAAGAGATACCATGATAAAATGAAGACACCATGGGAATAGGGAGAAGCAGGGATCTGGGGAGGTTCCCAGGAACCCATAAGAATGACTCCACCATACACTACTGGCAATAGTCGAGAGGGTGCCTGAGCTGACCTACTCCGGTGATCAGATGGCTGAATACCCTAACTGTCAACATAGAACCCTCATCCAGTGACTGATGGAAGCAGATGCAGAGATTCACAACTGGGTCCTAGGCAGAGCTCCAGAAGCCCAATCTTCGGGAGAGAGGAGGGATTCTGTGTGCAAGAGATATTGACTCCAATGAAATTTAATTTTTAACTATTTAGTAGCATAAGGAAAATTGTACCCCAGACAATTTCCAGGCAATGTGATTTCATAAAACAATAAGAGAAAGAGAAGTAGGTTTGTTTTATGTAGTTAATTATATGTCTGAAGATGAGATGAAGAGAATCTCCATTCTTGAAGAAATAGATTATGCAAACAATGTCAAGAAATACTCAACTATGAGTTTATTTGAGCAGTTCAGAAGATGGAAATACGATGCCCTATCACTGACCTCTCTCCTGCAAACACTATATCTGAATATTTAAAGGAAAGTCAACCTAGAAAGCATCACCCCAAGATGCTTAAGGGCAATTTATACAATTAACTGTGGTTCTTCAAACTATCAACAAAATATCTTCCACTTTAAAATTATCTACGGTTTTTCAAGTATGTAGAAACAAGAAAATGTTAAAAAAAAAAAAAAAAATCTAACAAGACTACCACCATACATATCTTAAAATATTCCAATTTAAGATGGAGAGGATTTTTAATATCAAGTCAAATGTTAGGGGAAAAAAAAACAACATATTGTGACATTTAAAAGTATTACAACTTAAATCCATCACTTTTTTTTTAGGTTTGTGCTTCAAGGCCTTGATCGCAAAGAGCTTTGTGTAATTTATTTCTCTTAAAACATAACATTATAAAGGGTACTGAGTACATCTTCAATGTTAACCCTATTTATTAGTTTCAATAGGAAACATAAAATGTCCCAAGGACATAAAGGATTTTTATATTCATGAAGCTTTAATGCTAACATGTTTCGCTTGCCCTGGGAAAGTATTTGGTTCCGTTTTGGTTTAGTTCAGTTTATCAAATTAGGTTGGAATGTAGGTAACAGGAAAAATCTAGCATTTACCCTGCATACATTACCCAGCTCTGTGTAATGAGTGCATAACCACTTTGAATTGATAAACAGGTGCATTCTAAAAATGAGTAATATAGTAGGTAAACTTTAAATCTTTCTTTGCATTCCAACACCTGGGGAAATTCTCCTTGGTGTTCTTTTCTTGCCTGAATGACAAGTATAAACAAATATAATGCCCAAACAATTTATGATCACTGGGGATTTTATGGATCACCAAAAATGGCATTGTTAAAAGGAAAAATGTTACTGAGTTTGGGGTAAATGTTAACTTTTGGATAGGCAAGATTCAGTATTCTAAATATTTCAGGATTATTAACGAAGACCAGAAATACAAAGAGATTTCACGCTTGATTTTACAGCTTGACGCACAAAAGTCACAAAATATGTGGGTTTTGTCATGTACTTTAAAATGACCTATCATTTTCCTTGTTTTGCTGTTTAAAAAAAATAATGGAGGGAAAATTTAGGTAAAATATTTTAAGAATTAAATACCAAAAGATTTTAAGGAGCATATTTAATACAATGAAAACATGAAGAATCTTGTGTTTTCAAAGTGAGTAAATTCCTATGTTCTCTTTAAAATTTCATCCAATAAAAGGCATGTGTTCTATCACATTCATATTTCATGAGATTATAATTAGTCAATATTTATATTGAGATGTAGGTTTACAAAAATTTGCATCATATATGTTAAGCTTTACTTGCACAACTGTGCTTGATATACTGTGCACCCCAATAAACTTATCTGGGGGTCAGAGAACAGAACAGCCATACATACAGGTTAGGCAGTGGTAGCACACGCCTTTAATCCTAGCATTTTGGAGGAGGAGATCCATCCGGATCTCTGTGAGTTCAAGGCCACACTGGAAACAGCTAGGCATGGTGACACATGTCTTTAGTTCCAGGAAGTGATAGCAGGAAGCAGAAAGGTATATATAAGGTGTGAGGACCAGGAACCAGAAGCTTTTAAGCTTTTAGGCTTTCAGCAGTCATTCAGCTGAAATCAATTCTGGTGAGGACACAGAGGCATCCAGTTTGAGGAAACAGGATTGGCTGAGAAGTTGGCCAATTGAGATTAGCTGTGGCTTGTTCTGTTTCTCTGATCTTTCAGAATTTACTCCAATATCTGCCTCCTGGTTTGTTTTTATTAATAAGACTTTTTAAGATTCATGTTACACACAACATCTAAATAATAAAGATGATATTTAATGAAGTTGGAATTTTCTAAATTCGTATGTGAAGTTTCACAGCCTTTAACCTATTAATTTTCATAAGTGTTTACTGGATACATACTACTATGATTCTCATTTTATAGATAATGGTAACTTTCATAGGGAAAATGAATTCTGTGTAGAATTTTAGAAATTATGTAACTAAAGTACAACTTATAATCATCTTCAAATTGCAAATCTTTAGATTCTATCAATAAATGCTTCCTTAAACCAAAGTCTTTTGTTGAAAAGCTTCTTCCATCTCAATTGAAACACTCTCTTTTATGGTCTCAGAACTATGTCCTAAAGCATGATTACCTGCAAGGTCAAATCTGTAAGTCTTAAGTTAGCCTGACAAGAATAGTGACAGAGGTCCATGGTTGCCATGAGCTTAAGAAATACAGGGTGCTAATTTCCCAACTTAGTTTAACATTAAAGGAGAGAGATCCATTATTTTACTTTTAGATAGTTAATGGCTATCAGGGGCAGTAGAATGCTCCCTAGAAGATTATAAGACATAGCCCATATCTCACCTATAATAACAATAGCTTGCATCTTTCTAACTTGACATGTTAGCAGTCATCTACCACTAAAAAATGATATTTTAACTCTTGCAGATTTATTTGAGTTTACTGTAGATAAACACTAGACTTTCCAGATAAAACACAACTATTGAAATCCCATTATTCCAACATCAATTTATTACTATTTTTGATCCTAAATCTCACCTTAGGACAGGTTGATGTAGAATTTATGACAATCTTTTTGCCTCAACCTAAAAAGTACTGGGATTAAAGGTATGAAACACCATGCGTAATAAATAATATGTTTAGGTTTATTTGATTGTTGTTAGGTTTTCTTTTTGCAATAACTGAAAATGATTTGCAATTGTAATTTAATTAAAATTTCCCATTTTATTTCCTCCCCCCAAACCTTCCCATCTATTCCCTCTTCTCTTGAAATTCAGTCTCTTTTTACAATAATTTTATATGCATATATTTCTATATAAGTATACATTCCTAAATATAATATGTTGAATATGTAATGCTACTTACATACATATTTTCCAGGCTGACTGTTTGGCACTGGGCAAACAATGTCCATGCTCTTCCCTGGGGAGGACCACTTCTCTTGTTCCCGACTTTGCTCAGTTTTCTATACTTCTTTGTGAAGGTTTGAGGCCCCATCATTGGTGTCAACCTTGTTCTATTCACATTTGGATATTCATATTGATGAGATTTTAAAGGTATCATTTCTGATTCTACTATTCCATGGGTTAGTTTTCTGTTTGTTTTGTTTGATTTTAAGACAAGATCTCAAGTACTGCAGGCATGCCTTGAACTTGTTTTATAATCAAGGAAAGTGTCAAATGTCTGAACCTATTCTCTTTCTCTCTTGAGTGACATGATTTTGGATGTGATCATTCATATTTGATTTATTTGGTTCTTGAAATTAAACCAAGAACTTCAGTCATATTAGGCAACTGCTTTATCAGTTGTGCCTATAGCTATAGCTCCCATAATCTTATTTTAAACCTAAGAAGTTAACAAAGGAAACTTTGCTTCTTGAATCTTTAATATACACAAATTAGTTTCTGTCATATGGCTGTGTGTTCAGAGGCATGTTTTAAATTTTCTTTAACCTATGAGTGTGCAGCTTAATTGCTTCTCAGCTTGTCTAATAGCGCTATAAATAATCAAATAATGTAGCTGCAAACTTAACAACTAGAATTTAATAATTCTGATGTTTACTTAGTAAAAATAACCATCACTGTGGGAGAAAGATGATATGTGATAGTACAAATTTTAAGAAGGTAGAAACCTTCCTAATACTCTATAACTCTGCCCATGCAACATTATAACCTTCATTTTGTTTTGTTTCCTGAAATAATATAAATTAGTGAAGAAACAGAAAATGGGAAATGGGCTTAACCTCAATGATTGTTATGTTATTTAATCAGTCTTTAGAAAAGAAATAGAAAGCGGGGTGGTGGTGGTGCATGCCTTTAATCCCAGCACTTGGGAGACGGAGCCAGGTGGATCTTTGTGAGTTCGAGGTCAGCCTGGGCTACCAAGTGAGTTCCAGGACAGACAAGGCTACACAGAGAAATCCTGTCTCGAAAAACCAAAAAAAAAAAAAAGAAATAGATAAAAGATAGATAAAAGGAAAGTTTATCTAAACATATATACTAAATATCAAATAATTTTTATATACATTATGCAGTTTTTGCAAGGATGTCTTAGGCGTTAGTAAAATTTGAAATATTACTATTCATTCCAAGACCCAATGATCAACTGTTAACTTAGGTTTGTTGAGAGTCACTCTCTATCAAGGCGGATGTCTGTAAACATAATTCTGTTTGTGAATGTTGTTTTTATGTTTATATCTTACATGCCTTTTGGTTCTATTGCGTTTGTTTCAAAGCAATTTCTCCTTAGATGAGAAAATGAATTTTGGTTCACCAAATCCTTTGATGTGCTGCTTTTTATTTCTTCTACAAAGCAGTGTTTTAAATTATGCTTTATCAATGAAAATGCTGGACCCATCAGGAAAACATAAACTGAAAATAAATGAGTGAAAATCATTCAGTACTGCAATTTCATCTATATATTACACTGATGAGTCATGTCAATCAACTGGAAAAGTGGTAAAGAACTTCCTTGGCAGACAGCCATTGAGGATTATTTACTATTATTATTATTAAGAAATTTACTATTCATTTTACATACCAACCACAGATAACGCTCCTCTCCCTCCTTCCACTCCCCAGGCTTCCACCCACAACCCAGCCCCCATTCCCACCTTCTCTGAGGTAAGGCCTTCCATGGGGATTTAGCAGAGCCCGATACACACAGCTGAGGCAGATCCAAGCCACTCCACCTGCACTAACACTGTGTAAGGTATCCTATCATAGACAGTGGGCTCCAAAAAGCCCACTCATGTAACAGGGATGGATTCTGATCCCACTGTCAGGGGGCCCCTTAAGCAGATCAAACTACACAATTGTCTTTCCTATGCAGAGGGCCTAGTCCAGTACCATGGAGGATCCACAGCTATTGGTCCACAGTTCATGAATTCCCACTAGTTTGGTTTGGTTGTCTCTGTATATTGATTTCCATGCACCTTCCTCATAGAATCCCTCTTCACTCTCTTCAAATGGACTCCTGGAGCTTGGCCTGGTACTTGGCTGTGGATATCTGCATCTGCTTCCATCAGTTACTG
This sequence comes from Peromyscus melanophrys, assembly GCA_902168415.1. NCBI lineage: Eukaryota > Metazoa > Chordata > Mammalia > Rodentia > Cricetidae > Peromyscus > Peromyscus melanophrys. The sequence continues at coordinate 21,025 of CABHPR010146567.1, forward strand.
GATGAAGGCTCTATGATGACAGTTAGGGTATTCACCAGTTTGATTACTGGGGTAAGCTAGTTCAGGCAACCTCTCCACTAATGCTAGTAGTCTAAGGTGGGGTCATCCTTGTGGATTTCTGGGAACTTCTGTAGCCCCTGGTTTCTCCCCATCCCGAAGATGTCTCCCTCTGGTTTCTCTTTCATTGCTCAATCTTCCTCAAGACCCAGCAATACCACTCTTGGGCATATACCCAAGGAACAGTCAATCATACCACAAGGACACATGCTCAGCTATGTTCATAGCAGTATTATTTGTAATAGCCAGAACATGGAAACAACCTAGATGTCCCTCAACCAAAGAATGGATAGAAAAAATGTGTACATTTATACAATGGAGTACTACGCGGCAATTAAAAACAATTGACATCATGAGGTTTGCAGGCAAATGGATGGAACTACAAAATATCATCCTGAATGAGGTAACTCAGACTCAGAAGGACAAACATGGTATATACTCACTCATAAGTGGATACTAGATGTAAAGCAAAGGAAAATCAGACTACAACCCACATCTCTAGAGAAGCTAGTTAACAAGGAGAACCCCAAGAAGGATGCATGTATCACACTGGGAAGGGGAAGTAGATGAGATCTCCATGAGTAAACAAGGGTGCGGGGGACAATGGAGGGTAAGAGATGGGAGATGAGAACATGAGGGAACTGGATGTTTGAGCTGGAACAGGGATGGAGTGGGAGAGCAATGAAAGAGGATTGTTTATGAAGCACCAGAGTGATTAGATAAAGCCACAGTCTCTGTAAGGGTAATAAAATAGCAAGAAAATCTACCACACCCAGTCTTAAAGGAAATTTTCTTTACTTCTTTCAGACCAGAGAATGGAGCCAATTGTTCCATTTCTCCTTAGCATACTATATTGTGAAATCACTTTTCTCTTAGCTCATGAGCCACAGGATGATTGATAGTTTCAAGAACTGTAATTCTTTATGTTGTGCACTCAGCCAATAACCACAGCTGTTATTTATTTGTTATCCAACAACAGCTTTATCTGTATGGTATACTCATGTATTTTGGAGAATACATGTGCAAGTTACATTAGCATTATTTTGGCCTTTACTCAATTACTATTTCCAAGGAGTGAATGAAGAACTAATACTTTGAAGTTTCTTTCCTTTTTTTTTCCATGAAAGGAGAAAATAAAAATAGTAAATGTTCCTATTTCATTTGTCAATTTTAGTTGAATATTCAAATATTTTACTGAAATCTCCTAGTATATAAAATCAACTTTAGAAAATTCTTGTATAAACTTGACAAATTTGTTATTGGGTAGCTGTAACTTTTCACCTATTCAATGGAAAAATATGTATAAGAAGATCTAAATATTGTTAATTATATGATGATACACCAACTGTAATATTTGGAACCTGCTTAATCGCAGAAGTGTTTCAGGATTTAGTAACAGTTACTTTGACAAGGGAGAGCAAGATTTTTATAATATTTTATTTGACTATAATCACCAAATGAATAAACATCCACTAAGCTAACTGTTCTTGGCAAATTACTAAGTTAGACATGGTTTATATCTGGCCACTAAAATTTTAAGCATAAAAAACTGGTACTGACATATCTGGTCACTGTTCTAGATAGCAAAAGCCCTCTCGACAGAAAAAATGCCACGTGTGTTATATCTACTATACAAAAGACATAATTTATGTTGCTTTTCTTTAAAATCCTCTCTTTCGTGTGTGAATAACATATGTGTTTATTTCATTGAGCCAAGAATTACACTAAACTATTATGTCATTTATTTATCAAAGCTGTCTACCTGACCCATTATCTCTTTGCTGATCTGGCTTCTTTTACTAACAAACGTAAGCCTTGTTTATTTCTGGTCTGGCATACTGGGTTTACTATGAATACTGGAATATACAAACTGCTGATGGTCTTGGGTATTGTATTTCTTTTACTATAATATTCATGGATTAGATTTATTGTCATTTACCACTATGTAAAACTGCATTATCCCCAGATATATATATATATATATATATATATATATATATATATATAAATATATGTCTAATTTTTCAGAGAGATTTTTGAGATAAGGTTTCTTTGTATAACAGTCCTGTATGTTCTGGTGTCTGCTTTGTAGACAAGACCAGCTTCAAACTCAGAGATCTGCCTGCCTCTGCCTCCTGAGTACTGGGATTAAAAGCTTGCCTGCTTAATTTTAAGTCCAGTTTTAAAGGACAACATACTGAATAGTACATACATTATTATAAGCACATCTTTGCTTAAAACCAATTGCATTGTCTCATTCACTTGAAGGGAAGCACCAAGAAAGATGAGATGTGGGTCACGATTTTCTTGTCCATACATAGCCAAGGAGAGAAACTTGTGATAAGCAAATTATTTGTGAATTACACTCAACTAATCAAGAAAATTGTTTTGAATTACTAAGGTTTAAGTCTTCATTTGTAGACAAAATTAAGCTGTTAAATTTGAAATTTAATAGAGAAGTAAAGTGGAAAAGTATGTAAGTGAAGACCAAGGAAGATATTAATGTTTCTTCAATTATTTATTTGTATTCTCACTGTCTCATTTATTCTACTACTCATGTAACAAAACACCATGACAATGGACACTTATAGATTTAAAACAAAAACAAAAACAAAACTTTTAATTAGGGACCCAGAGTTCCATAGAGCTAGCTAGAATTCGTGATCACCATAGTGGGGAGTATGGTACCAGGCAGGCTTAGCACTGGGGCTGGAGGAGTGGCTGAGAGATTACATGTTGAAACAATAATCACTAGAAAAAGGGAGAGAACCCTACCCGGGAATGAAGTAGGCTTTTGAAACCTCCAAGCCTGTCTTCTGTTGTACACAATATATTCCTCCAAGAAGACCACGTGTTTTATTCCTTCCCAACTGGTGACCACATATTCAAATACATGAGCCTATCAGGGCCATTCTTGTTCAAATCATTTCACTTTCATTCCAGGAAATAAATAGGATTGCTTGGAATAGGAAATTGTTCAGAGGATGATTACAGACAAGAATAATCTTCAGTCTAGAAATAATATTAAATATTTCCAGAGACCATAAGGTATTTAGTATTGTTTCCAATGTATCTTTTCCTTGATGTAAGAAAAATGATCTCCTTTATGGTTTTCCATCATGCATTTATTTATAGATATTCCAAATCTAAAAGCAGTCAAATCCAAGTTATACAGTCAGTGTTGCAATATTATGGTACAGCAGTGTTCAAATCTAAAATAGACTCTCATAGAAATCCGGTATTGGCATCTCCATCAATCACTACTTATTAACTTACTCAATATATGGCAAAAAGACAGCATAAAGTAGTAAACTCATCTACTTTGATGAATAGAATTGTTGCTATTGAGAACATAGAAAATCCACCATGTGGACTGACAAGTGTTTTATAGATGATTTATACAATGCACAGAATTTCATTTGATCTAGGATATATACCCTAGGTTTATACTCCAATCTAAGTCCTCAGTGAGTATTTGAACATCAAACACTCAGAGCTGGCAGTTTCCTAATGCTTGTTACTATGGTTATAATACATACCTATTCTTGTTGTTTATAGTATAAATGTTTTAAAAACATTGCGTATAGCAGTTATTAGGATTTGAAAAAGGAATGCCCTAATCAGTCATGTACTAAGAGGGTGATTGTCTGCTGAAGGACTTTGGGAAGAGTCTGAATCATGTGGTCTCTATCCTATGCACAGATTAATCTCTTGAAAAAAGACAAAGTCAAACAGGAGTTAGGATGTGGTAGAACTTTGGAAGATGGGACTTGTTGCAGGAGGATGGCGCCTCATCTGAAAAAAAATGTAAGACCTAGTTGAAGAAAGTTGATGTGCAGGAACCTTTATTTTGTTCAGGTTCTTTCTTTTTTGAATTCCAGTTGACCATAAAAAGAGGACCCTCTGTCATATGCTCTGTTTTATGATGTTCTGCAGAGTAATGTGCCAAGAATCAATGGAGCAAAATAGTCTGAAACAATGAGATGAAATGAACAGTTTTTACTTTTTGGCTATTTTCTAGGATATTTTAATAACAGCTCTCTAACAAAACATAGAGCCTACTATGATGGAAAATCCCAGTGGACAACTTCTAGTTCTAGATTCACTTGGAAAAAACAGCTCTGGGCATGCCAAAGAGGGATTATTCTCACTAGGGTAACTAAGGTGTGAAAATGCACCCAATATAGGTGGTACTATTCCTTGGCTGGGATCTTAGAGATTAAATAAATGAAAAGGAGACTGAGCAGCATTGGGTGTTTTCACTTTCTAGTAGTTCCAAGACCTTATCATCCTGACTTCCCACCATGAACCATATTAGTTTGTACTTTTAAACTAAGAATCACAATAAATGTTTTCTCCCTTAATTTTGTTGTCATTGTTCTGTTTGTTTTTGTGCCAACTAGAGGAAAAGAAGTTAAGACTATTATCTAAGACAATATTTTAATTATGCTAATAAGCCTTTAGAGAATATAATACATGTGCATTATGCTACAAATTGTTCTGATATTAGTTTTTCTTGTATTACAGAGACTTAATATGTAACTTTCTTCATGCCAAAAATGTTCTAGCATCTCTGATTAGCTATCAAAAAAAGTACTAAA
>CABHPR010146568.1:18314-28959 GCA_902168415.1 Peromyscus melanophrys
CTTTGCCTTGTTGACTGTATCCTTTGCTCTACAAAAGCTTCTCAGTTTCAAGAGGTCCCATTGATTGATTGTTTGTCTCAGTGTCTGTGCTACTGGTGTTATATTTAGGAAGTGATCTCCTATGCCAATGTGTTCAAGACTACTTCCTACTTTCTCTTCTAGCAGGTTCAGAGTAGCTGGATTTATGCTGAGGTCTTTGATCCACTTGGACTTAAGTTTTGTGCAGGGTGACAGATATGGATCTATTTGCAGCCTTCTACATGTTAATATCCAGTTATGCCAGCACCATTTGTTGAAGATGCTTTCTTTGTTTCCATTGTATTCTTTTGGCTTCTTTGTCAAAAATTATATGTTCATAGGTGTGCAGATTAATGTCAGGGTCTTCAATTCGATTCCATTGGTCCACATGTTGGCTTTTATGCCAGTACCAAGCTGTTTTTATTACTGTAGTTCTATAGTAAAGCTTGAGGTCAGGGATCATGATGCCTCCAGAGGTTTTTGTTTGTTTGTTTGTTTGTTTGTTTTTTGTACAGGATTCTTTTGGCTATCCTGGGTTTTTCATTTTTCCATATGAAGTTGAGTATTATTCTTTCCAGGTCTGTGAAGAATTGTGTTGGTATTTTTATGGGGGTTGCATTGAATCTGTAGATAGCTTTTGGTAAAATTGCCATTTTTACTATGTTAGTCCTGCCTATCCATGAGCGTGGGAGATCTTTCCATTTTCTGACATCTTCTTCAATTTCTTTTTTCAGGGACTTGAAGTTCTTGTCATATAGGTCCTTCACTTGCTTGGTTAGTGTTACTCCAAGGTATTTTATATCATTTGTGGCTATTGTAACTGGGAAGGTTCCCCTTCTCCAAGACCCCCAGCAGACCCTGCAATCTCCACGCTCTGCCCCTACACCCAACCGTCCGAGACCCCAGCCACTTCCTGAGACTTAGAGACCAGCCCCCAGTTCCCATCCCACCCCAGAGCTCCCATCTGGACAAGAGAGAGAGGCTTCCTGAATTTGTTAGCTCTGTCTCGACCAAGAGCGCTGATAAGATCAAGAACGAATCCACAAGGAGAAAAGGGGGTTTCTAAACTGAGAACACTACAAAAACAAATGTCTAGTCATGCATTTTACAGAGTGTCTCGATTAAGTTAACAATGGTGGGAAGATCCACCCTAAATATGGGTGGCATATTTCATGGGATGAGGTCCGTACTGAGTAAAAATGGAAGGCTAAATGAGCACCAGGATTCATCTCTTTCTGTTTCCTGACTGTTGATGTAATGTGACCAGCTACCTCAAGTTCCTGAAGCCAGGACCTAATCTTCATGATGGAACCACAACCAAAATAAACCTTTCCTCCGTTAACTGCTTCTTGTTAGATATTTGGTTACAGCAATAGAAAAAGTAGATATTACACTGCAACTTCTTTACACACACACACACACACACACACACACACACACACACACACAATGCTCATGGTTCCCACATTGTATGACATGGGTTAAAGAATAAAATCACACTTTTTTTTAATCTGAGTTTATTTCAAATATCAACAAATTAAGACCCTTACTGTCTTTAAAAGAGGTTAATTGGTATGGAGTAATGAATAAGATACCTCTTAAAACTATGGCTGCATTCTCCAGGATTGTATTGTCAGTATCAAAACTCCATACTGTTACTCTTCTCCATATTTCCATTCTACACAGCTATCACTATATATTTTCATGGCTCCTTTCCTAATCTGAGACTTCTTTAAGGTAGTAGAAATCCCTTTAACTGTGTATAAACAGTAGTTACTCAATAAATGCTGAAACAATTATAAAGTATGACAGATTAATGAAAGTTGTTGTTGGGTCTATATGCTTTATCTTCCTAGAGATTATTTGGATTATAAAATAATAATATTATACAAATGCATGTGTGTGTGTTTGTGTGTGTGTGTGTGTGTGTGTGTGTGTGTGTGTGTGTGTTTAAATACTCCAGAATTGAGGATGCCAAAAAATGGCATATTTTCACATAAGAAATATTGCAATAATAATAAAATATAGTAGTGCATGTATTGGATGAAGATTAATACCTTGATAATAAAGACAATTGAAGGATGCCAGTTCTTTACACAATATGCAGAAAGGCTACACTATTTCACTATTTAAAAATGAGCTCACAGCTGGAAAGAAAAACAGTTGTCAAAATGAGAAGGGTAATTGTTTGAAATTCTTTATTATCATAATTATTAGAATTTTATGACTTTGACTAATTATTCATATGTTAATTACTTCACTACTTAACTGTTTTATGTATTTATATATTTGACAAAGTAACTAGACTTGTTCTGTAATTAATGTAAAGAATTTTACTGCTTCCAGAATCTACTCTATCAGCAGTAACATCAGATTTATGAGTGTTAATCTCATTAATATTAATGGAATTTTTGTGCATAAATCTCTTTATGTATCACTGATGGAGGAGAGCTTGGTGAAAACTCTAAAATTCTCATGTGCCAAGGACATTAGCAGGAATGGATGGTATCAAGGGATAGAAATCTTATTAAAGCATGATCACCTAAATTACACTCAGAAGTACTAAGAAATAATTGTCATTATATCCTAGAGAAAAATGGTCTTTTGTGGAGAATAGAAACAGATTCTAGTACCTCTTCCATTTGGAAGAAATAGTGATACCTGCAAATTGTGAGACCACAGGACACATATTTCGGTGAAAAATATTTCTGACAGCTGTTTGATGACAGTTGATATTTTCTTTTGTTTTAATTTCTATTATTTCAATTAACCTAAAATCTCCAGTGAATGCTTACTCTCCTAAGCAGTTCAAGCTCACTCTCAATAGCTCTCTGCTTTCAAGTGTCACAGCAGATGTGACATTTGTAGTAGCAGAGATGAGAGTGACCTTACTATCACAGTGTGAGTGATTCTTATCAACAAACAAGGTCACCTTTTGTCTGAGCAGGGTGAAGTGTTCATAAAGGAACACGTAATCGAACACGTGAATTGTCAGTTCAGTGCACAAACATCCACACAGGCATTAACTGAAAATATTAAGTTGACAGCATGTAGGAAGCAATAGATTACCTGTTTCATGCTTCTTTCTTTATATGAAATTTTATGAATGAATAAACACATTTCATTTAATCTTTAGTAGACATACCAAATATGGAATAGAAAAACTCTCTCAAGGAAAGAAAATTAAAGGAGTAAAGCTTTTAAGATGAAATAGCTAGAACTGTGCCTACTTCAACAGTTTTTGTAGAATTAGTTATATATTTTAATTATCTGTTCAACATAGTTGGTCTCTAACTATTATGTATCATAATAATTTGGTATGAATCAGAGGTATAATTTATATTTGATTTATACATTAATTGTTATTAAGTAATTATTACAAATTAACTAATGTTATTAATTTTAAACGTATTGTATTCAGCACCAAAGAGATTATAGGTATACTTAACAAAGAGCCATGTGGGAGCTGAAAACGGCCCAACACATAAAATGTTTGCTATGTAAGGATGAGAATTACAATTTTTATCCCCAGAAACAAAATAAAAGCTAGGTAGATGTGTGACCCTGCCTGCAGCTTCTGTGCTCAGGAGACAGAAACAGGGGGTCCCTACACAAGCCGGCTAGCTATAGTAGCCAAACTCATGAGCAAGAAGCTCTGCCTCAGTCAATAAAGAGGGGAGCAGTCAACTCTGGGCCTACACACACACAAACATACATGAACATTCACACACACACACACACACACACACACACACACACACACACACACACACTACACACACATACCACCTCCACCATCACCACCACCACCATGAGCAGAGAGAAAGATATTTGCAGGTATAGTGTAGTGGGCAGAATGAGTGGGATCCCCTTTGGGAAGTACAACTGAAGTTGGAAGGAGTAGAAAGTGATGTGTAGTTAAGCACCTGAACTATTAAGACCTTGACTTTTATGGTAAGATTTTGGTAAGTATTCTAAAGTATTCTAGTATCAATGTTATTGAATTGTTTCAAGTTGAGTGGTGGCATGGCAATTTCTGAATTTTTTTTTTTGGGGGGGGTTTTGAGACAGGGTTTCTCTGTGTAGCTTTCCTGGGACTCACTTGGTAGCCCAGGCTGGCCTCGAACTCACAGAGATCCGCCTGGCTCTGCCTCCCAAGTGCTGGGATTAAAGGCGTGTGCCACCACCGCCCGGCTCTGCAATTTCTGAGTTTGTAAAACTGTACTCCTCAATGTGCAAAGAGGGTCAAGTGGAGAAATCATCACATTAGGGTAAAGGTTCTTACGTTGAAAGCAATGTATCACACTGAGGTTTTCCAGATAATTATTGCAGAATATTATTTTAAGATGTGTTACTTTTGTTTATGTTGTGTTTGTTTAACTCTGTGAATCTGTTACTTTACCTATCTAGAATACCTGATGGTCTAATAAAGAACTGAATGGCCAATAGCAAGGCAGGAAAAAGGATAGGTGGGCTGTCAGGCAGAGAGAATAAATAGGAGAAATCTGGGAGGAAGGAAGAGTAGCCAGAGAAGGAGGAGGACTCCAGGGTCCAGCCACCCAGCTAAACAGCAAGCCACAGAAGTAAGAAACAAAGAGGGGTATACAGGAATAGAAAAGGAAAAGCCCAGAGGCAAAAGATAGACAGGATAATTTAAGTTAAGGAAAACTGGCAAGAAACAAGCCAAGCTAAGGCCAGGCATTTATAATTAAGAATAAGCCTCTGTGTGTGATTTATTTGGGATCTGGGTAGCAGCTCCCCCAAAGAGCCCACCAACAAGAGATAATCACTTAAAAACATGAAACATTTCTTGATGGCTATCTTCTAGTTGGTGTAGTTATTCAAATATTTAGTAGTTTAATATAGTATTTAAGTTTCTACAGTATTTAACACCAGGTATTTTATGTTTAATACATCTTTTGTGTAAAAAATGTATAGACAAAAATATTATAAAATAGCTAAATGGTTTTACATAGTTGATAATTGATATACATATAACAAAACTGTTGAGTCCTATTGATAAGATAAAGATAAACCTTTTACTAATGCTGGGCATTGTATCTGTTCCTTTTCCAGTTGCTATAACAGAATACCCAGCAAAAGCAACTTAGGAAAGGCAAGGTTTATAAGCCTCATGGCAGGAGGGGTGGTTGGTCACAATGGTAAGCCCTAAAGGACAGAATATTTCCATTCGGGAAACAGAATCTAGATGCTGGTACTCAGTTCATTTTCTCCCTTTTATTAGGTCTAGGAACTCAACCCAATATTTTGGACTCATCCACAATCAACTTGTCAAGATGGGCAGAATACAGTCAAATTCTCAGCCAGAATGTAACTCCTCAGTGGTCTTAAGTGTAGTTCCTGATACAATCCTTGTTTCCCTCTGTAACCCTGTGAGCCAGGCCTCTTCCGTCATTTCTCTTCTCACTCAGCACCCCCCCCCCCCCACACACACACACACTTTCACCTTACAGCCTATTCAGTTCTCTTAATGGGATTCACCAGCTTTTCTGGCCCACACTTTCACACTTGTGCTTCAAAGCATAAAATGACGCCTAGTGATAGATCAGTGCCCTGCTCAGCCATCATCAGAGAAGCTTCCTTCTGCAGTAGATGGGAACAAATACAGAGACCCACATCTGGACATTATTCAGAGAGTGAGAGACTTGGGAACACAGCTCTAAACCAGATGTTTCCATCAAATACCTCCTCCTTGGGACTCAGGGAACTCTGTGGAAGAGGATGCAGAAAGAGTAAGAACCGGAGAGAGTTGAGGACACCAAAAGTCAAGGCACTCTAAATCCAATGAGCAAGGCTCATATGAACTCATAGAGACTGAAGCAGCATGCACAGAGCCTCTGTGGGTCACTATATATATGGTCTGATTCTTGTGCCTTTTCTCTGGCTCTTTTCCTTCTCTTGGTTTGTCTTGTCCAACTCTAGGGTGAAAATTTTTATTTTAGTTTACTACATTTTACTTTGTTATATTTTATTACTATCCCTTAGAACCCTGTTTGTTTCCTAAGGAAAGACAGAAAGGAGATGGATCTGGAAGGGAGTGTGGGGAGGAACTGGGAGGAGTAGAGGGCAGGGAAACCATAATCAGATTATGTTATGTGAGGAAAAAGATACTACTTTCAATAAATGGGAAAAAATAAAATTAAAAAAAAAAAACATTTCCAAAGGTCCAAGAAACACAGGGTAGGGCTATCACCACAGTAACTCCACTTCTTTTCCCAATTCTCTGTACTATTTCCTTTCTCCCTGTTGTGACAGAATGCTTGACAAAGATGATTTACGGTAGGAAAGGCTTACTCTTTTGGGTGTTAGTTTAAGGTGCACTGGACCATCACGTAGATGTGATGGTAACAGGAGCCTGAAGTCCTGTGGTCACATTGTATCCACAAGCAAGAATGGTATGATGAACAATGGAGCTCACTCACTTTCTTCTTACATGCAACCAAGGATCCCAGTGTGAAGAATGATGCTACCCACATTTGGGGTCAGTCTCCTGAATGAATTAACCCAATCTAGAAACTTCCACACAAACATGCCCATAGGTCTATCTCAAGATGATTCAAGGTTCTTTCAAATTGTCAATCAGTATCAGCCTTCACATGCATATGCTTAAAAAGCATCTGTTATTCTGTAATGTTTGGATCTGTTTGTGTCCATTACCACTTAAATATATTTTTTCTATGACAACATAGTACAGAAAATTCATAACTCTATTTTTTCCTATAAGCAGAAAAGCCAGCAAGAACAATTACAATAATAAAGCAGGACTATTTTCTTATACCAACTGGGAAATATTTTGTTGGCTTGCTTCCCAACACATGATTCTTATTTGAAAAGCTTGTAAACACACCAAACATAAAAAAAAAAAAACCTGAAAGTATAGGATGTAAAGCATGCCACAGAGCTTAGGTACCATAAAGGCTTGGACCAGACATTCGTTCATGATGGGACAGGGAAAACAAACTGACATTTAATATTTCTACATCGAAGGTTCACTTTACAAGCTTTTGTTTGTGATGTAGTGGTGGTTGTACAATTATTCAGGACTTGCACCTCCTTGACACATTCATCAATAAAAATGTACAGGATCCTAAAATCATTTAAAATTAGCATTCAGTGACACTTACAAGTAAGTCATTAATTGGTGAACTGACACATGGCATGCAAGGGGCATATTATATGTCACCTTTAATTTACTGCTGTGGAGAGTTCCATGCTGACATTTTTGTAAAGGTAAAGCCATTTTGTATTCGAAGCTCACTGAGAGCACAGCATGTCTTTTAATTTCCAACCTATCATAGGTTTGATCTTAATATTTTCAAATAAGTTTTTGGCATTAATGACATTAGCCAAAGTTGTGGATGTTTATTCATGAATTATGAGTGCACATTTTCCATACTGTCACACCAGAAATAGGAAAATTCTGAGAGATGATATATATATATATATATTTTTTTTTTTCCCCCATTCTTTTTTTTCCATTTTGTCCAAGGGTGACCTTCAATTTCTAACCCTCCTTTCTTCCCCTCCTGACTGCTGGCATTGTATGTACCACCACAGTCACAGCATGCAGTGCTAGAGATGGAAGCTGGACTTTGTGCATGCTAGACAAGTACGCTCCCATCTTAGCCACTCCCTAGCCAGAGAGCTTTAATTTATTCTGAGAAGAAGAATATTAGGGCAGATGTTGCTGATTTTATGAGTCTCTCTAAACAATAATAGGCAAATTATATATTTAAAAAAAGGCTAGTTTAACTATTTCAATTAAGGTTCATTGCTAGTAAATACTACTGAAATGAAACATAGATATTATTGTCAATTAAGGACTCGTCTAATTAAATGCGTGCACCACCAACGCCCGGCTATTTTTCTGTTTTATATATGTAATAATTTCATTTTCTGATTGACATGGAATCAACAACAACATGCTTTTAAGGATGGTAGAGATTAACAACTAAATGTATCCATCTAATTATCATCTATGTAATATACATTTATATGTATATAATGCATACACACATGTATATTAAATACTTTATATTTTAAGCTCATTTATGTGGAGTATGCATTTTTATGTGTTTGGTTTTGAATATAATGTATACATTTTCGATATAAGCAAATATTTTCTCATCTTGACTCACATGTTTTTTTCATATCCTTAAATGGTGCTATCTCAGACTTACACTTTTTAATTATATTAAAGATATACATTTATAGTAATATTCATAGATTACTTATATGAAAATAGGTGTTCAAAGATTCAATATTCTTTGAATTTTGGAGATGCTGACATTTGGTCAATAGAATATAAAATATTTTCAATTGGTGCTAATTTCCATGGGCAGCTAGAAATTTTATTTGACAGATTATCTGACTCTAATGCAAAGTAAATATTCAAAGGTATGTAAGTTTTCATGGTATCTCTTGGTTTTTAACAAAATGATACTTCACAGAAAAACTAAGAAACAAATGCAGGCTACCAGTGTTATGATGTACAGAAGATCTACATGATATTGTCATATATACTTTTAAAGGTCAAAATGCTCATTTTTTGTGTAGTGTTTCTTCATTCTGTGATTTGCAGCTTAATGTATAAAAGATATATTGATTAAATAGCTTAATGTAACCTTATGCTGCAGGCAGGCTTATCTTCTCTATCAGGGTTAATATTTACTATCTCAAATTTGGTTTCAACTAATACAATGCAGGGTGATAACGAAAGCAGCCAGAGTCAGACAGAGGCGTCACCCATAAGACGATATGAATACGAGAGGGAGAAGTCATGCAAGAAAACTTCGATTACCTTTTTGTCAGAACACGGCATTAGATGAAAGGTGTTCAGCAAGCCGGGGCTATTTTAGGAAGGCGTTTTTGTGGTGCTTCAGATATTTAATTTAATTCAAAAAGGCTTTGAAATGAGTTCTGCTTTGATGTGTGCACATTGTTATAGGGATCATAACCAGACAATGGTTGTGCATTCAAAGCAACTGGGCTTCTCACCTGCAATAATGGACACCGTACACATGTGTGCACTAAAACTTTCAGTAGAGGCTGCTGCTGGTCTGAATTCAGAATTATTATGTAGTTGCATGTGTGAAAAGCCATTTGGTTTATGGTAGTGTCCTTGCCATTTTCCTTTGAAATTTTATTCATGGCAGTTATCCTACCAAATTGAAGAGTTGGTTTTTTATTCATTACTCCATTCACAGGATAATTTCTACAGAAATGGAAGCTTTAACTGAATTATTCCCCTCTGTATGGCCAACAAACTGAGTAGATATAGCAACATCTTCTAGGCTAAGGGGAAATAATGTTGGCGAATGAAGTGTGTCTCTAATCCTACATGTGTTTCTGTATTTTAAAATTTTAGTGAACCTTTCTTCTATAAAGAGAAAACAAAGTTATAAAGTTCTCATGTTTATATTTCATTTGATAATATTCCCACTTAGAGTCTGTTCCTGTAAGCTAAAGAGCTCAGAGAATAACATAATCCCCTATGTGTCTGTGCAATCATCAATTTGGGGTGTAACTTTATTTTTTAAATTTAAAATTCATATATAATTTGAACATGTTAAAGGAGAGTGGAAGAAAACATATCTATAGTTTTAAATAAATAGTATTTTTTTTTTTACTCTACAAAGAGAGTTTTCAGAAGTCCATTATCCAGTAGGCATCATTTAGTTTTTATATTCATATTTTATTATTGTTATTTTCAATACAAAGCTTTCAGAGAAAAATAACTTTAAAATTGATTAATCTGATACCAGATTGATATATTAATTTAAAACTTAACAAATGCCTAGGGTTTGTGGAAAACTGACTATTTGTAGACTCCATTTTCCCTTTTATTGAAACTAGATTTTTTTTTCCTCCACAAAATATCCTGATTATTGTTTCCTCTCCCTCTTTTTCTCCCAGTTTGTCACTACCTCTCCTCCTATCTGGATATAACCTTTTCTTTTTGTTTTCTACTATAAAACAAACAGGGTTCTAAAAGATAGCAATAACATATAATATAATAAATCAATGTAAATAGGAAGTTGAAACAAAAACTAACACTTTAGAATTGGACAAAACAAACAGAAAGAAAAGAGCCCAAGAGAAGGTACAATAAACATAGATGCACTTGTTTTCACACTCAGGAATCCCATAAAATACAACTGGAAGTCATAATATGTTTGCAAGGAACACTATATCCACCTCTTCCTTGGGGTTCCCTCAGTCCTAAGGAAGGGATTTGGGGGAGACATAATGATGAGCATGGAGTATGCTTTCCTGTTTCTTCTGATTAGTTTTGTTTTGAAGTCTTTTTTGTGAGATATTAAAAATGATTACACCAGCTTGCTTCTTAGGTCCATTTGCTTGGAATATCTTTTCAACCCTTGAACCCTGAGGTGATGTCTATCCTCGATGTTGAGATGTGTTTCTTGGATGCAGCCGAAATAGATCTTATTTTCTCATTCGTTATGTTAGTCTGTATCTTTTTTATTGGAGTATTGAGACCATTGTTACTGAAAGCTCTCAGTGAGCGGGGTTTGTTGATTCCTGCTCTTTTCTTGTTGGTGTGTGTGTGTGTGTGTGTGTGTGTGTGTGTGTGTGTGTGTGTGTG
>CABHPR010146569.1:0-15748 GCA_902168415.1 Peromyscus melanophrys
TTTTTTATACCTCCTACTCCATTTTTACCATGTAAAACTCAGGGTTAACTCAGCCTCCAGACATCTCCAGAGCAGATGGCTCAGTGAGTAACAGTGCTCGCCACACGAGGCTAATGACCTGAGTTCAGTTCCCGGAACCCACGGTGGAAGGAGCGAACTGACTCCTGACAGTTGTCTGCCGCCTTCCACACATGTGTCACGGGACGTGCACGCCTGCACACACACAACAATAAAAATTAAAATTTCATCTTAAAAATGTCTCTTTAAGTGTGTCTGGAATTTTAGTGATATTTTTCGAAGTGGAAATTTTGTGAAACAAAATTCATTCACCTGACAAGGAGCCTCGTGTCATTTCCAGCTCCAGTGAAATCACTGTGAACATTCACGCACTGACAAAATGCAGGTACTGAGTGTCCACGGGCACTGTGGGCAGAACTGTGTCTTGTGTAGAGAAGGGAAACAGATGAGCCAATCTCCCCTCCGTGCTGGTGTCTGACTGGGGATAGTTTCCAAACAGTAGCATGCAAAAGTAGGAGCCTAAGTAGAGAATGAATGGGTAGAGCCAAACAGATGTGCAACTCAGAGCTCCCAGAGAGCAGGCGCTCATGGGGTAAATTATGTGTATGAGTGTCCCTTTGAATCACTGGCCAAATACTAAGTTACAAATGATCCAACAGCCTAACCATAAAACGACTACGGGACCTGGATGTGGCGGCTCCTACTTGCATTTCCAGAATTCTGGAGGCTGAGACAGAAGCGATGAGTTCAAGGGCCATTCTGAGCTACCCAGTGAGTTCCAGGACAGTCGGGCTACACAGAGCTCATCTCAAACAAACTAATAAACAGAAAGGACAAAAGAAAAAAAAAAAGAAAGAAAGTACTGAAGGCCATGTGCTTCATGGAGAGTCCATGGCTGAGCTACATTAGGAAGAAAGGAAGAAGAAAGGCGTCCATTTACACAGCAGTCCTGTGTAAAGAGCACTCGCCATAGAGCTTTCCTCCCTGAGTACAGTTCGGCGGTGGAGGGCTTTCCCAGCACGTGTGCGGTCATAGGTGCAAATGCCCAGGACTACGACCAAAAACAAAATCTATTCTTACTTACAACAGAAATCTGGAAATCGATGAACCAATTCTATAATTTAGCAATTTGTAATAACAATGATAAACACAAATAAAGAACACATATACTATTTTAAGCCAATTTAACTTATAATGGTAAGCAAAAGAACTCACGGGACAACTTCATAAATACAACACAGACAACTCCGACAGGTTTTCTTCTGACCTCCCCATGCACGGGTGCCACATATGTGCCAGCCACCCACATACATACATACATACATACATACATACATACACACTAAAATAGTAAAAATTTAAAAATAAAATTGGGAGATTCTCAGTAAAATAGTTCTTTTTAAAAGACACACATAAACATTGTGGTTAACAATGAAGAAGAGCACAACTATCAATCTGGAGAAAATAAACTGGTAATAAGAACATGATGAACAACCCCCACGGCCCCCGTGACGGGTCGCTGCAGTCAATATGGTGGCAGCTTACAGCACAGCTCTATGGCAGGCTCGGCATCACATGTGCCTCCACCTAGGGCTGCCAGAACGGCCAAGAGGAAGGTTAGCGCAGCACAGACCGGGCTGCCAAGGTGGAGCCCGAGGCCGCCCTGCCAGGCTGTCAGGCAAAGCCACGAGTGGACCTGAGGGAGGGCCCGAAGCCAGAAAAGGCCTCTGATGGCGATAAATCACCAGACACAAAACGTGCAAACGAAAGGGGAGAGGGGAGCAAGGGACAAGCAGGCTCAAGTGGCTGACCAGCAAACACAGATGTGCCTGTGGAAAGTGTGAGACAGAAAACCAGAGTCCAGCCTCTGAAGCAGAAGAGGAAGAAGCCAAGTCCGACTAACCATCCATCATGTCTGTCAGTGTTCCCGCCTCCCTTCTTGTACAACCCCGAGGAATATTTTATCAACTATCTTGTAAATGTGAGTTTTTAAGAAGCTCTACAAATATTCTTAAATGGAAGGGAGAGATCCACCTCATCCCATTTTTTAAGTGTAAATGATTTTTTACGAGGTGAAATCATTCAATGGTTATTTATTTTTTGGTACAACAGAAGACAGTGGGGTACTGAATCAGAAGAGGCTGCGTCAGTCTCGGGATCAGCTAACATTCCATAGAGGGGGCTAGTTTTTGTTTGTTTGTTTGTTTGTTTGTTTGTTTTGTTTTTCGAGACAGGGTTTCTCTGTGTAGCTTTGCGCCTTTCCTGGAACTCACTTGGTAGCCCAGGCTGGCCTTGAACTCACAAAGATCTGCCTGGCTCTGCCTCCCGAGTGCTGGGATTAAAGGCGTGCGCCACCAACGCCCGGCGGGGGCTAGTTTTATATCCTATAATACAAAGCATACTATACTGCAATTTGGAGCTTCAGTTGTGCATTTATGTCTAGGATATGTCTAATCTCATGTTTCTAGTAGAACCATTTCCTAAAAGTCCACTATTTGGTCCCTGCCCAGTCAGAACCATAACATCTCTGGTAGTCAGTCCATTTTCCTAACAGTTGTAATAATGCACTGTGAAAGATTGAAATTTTTGAGTGTGTACTGTATACAATATAAAATTGTGAATCAATGGAAATGAAGATTCTGAGGGTTTGCCTTGTTGTGTGAGGTCTTGACTATGATGTAATGTGACCCGCTGCTGGACCTGAAAGTCAGATAGACATTTGTCCTTTAAGTTGCTTAGGTCAAGTTATTCTATCACAGCAACAGGGAACATAACTAGGGCAATAACCCAATTCTATTCTATGTTGTACAAGAAGACCCCCAACTCACTCCAGGTCAATATACCCTAAATAGCAAAATTCAGAGAGTCAGCACAGGAAGGCTGATCTGGACATCTTCTCTTATGAAAACAACTGCAAAAATCAGGAACAAATTTTAGCAAATTGCATACATCACGTGTGTGTGTGTGTGTGTGTGTGTGTGTGTGTGTGTGTGTGTACATTCAATTTGTGTGCACGTGGAGGCAAGAGGCCAATCTCTGATGTCATTCCTCAGGAGTCATCTACCTCACTGGCTTTTTTTTTTTTTTAAGTTAAGGTCCCTCACTGAGATCTGGGATGTCTTGGTTTGGTTTCTGTGCTGTTATGAGGCCATGACCAAAAGCAACTTGAGGAGAAAAGGATTTATTTCCTCCTACAGTTTACAGTCCATGATACAGGGAACTCAAAGCAGAAGCTCAGGGCAGGATCATGGAGGCAGGAACTGAAGCAGAGGCCACAGAGGAACACTGCTTACTGGCTTGTTCCCCATGGCTTGATCATTGGTTTCTTATACAACCCAGGACCACCTTACCCAGGGGTCATGCCCCCTGAGTAGGCTGAGTCTTCCTTCATCAGTCATTAACCATGAAAATGTCCCCAGAGACCTGCCTATAGGCAATATGATGGAGGTATTTTCTCAGTTGAGGTTCCTCTTCCCAGATAACTTTAGTTTGTGTCAAGTTCACACATACACACACACACACACACACACACACACACACACACACACACTCACCAGAACACAGGACTCGCTGACTAGGCTGGGTTGGCTGGCTAATGGGTCCAAGGAATTTATCTGTCTCCACATTCCCAAGCATGCCACCATCCCTAGATTTTATGTGGCTGCTGGGGATCGAACTCAAGACTCATGCTTCACAACAAGCACTTAACCAACTCCCCAGACCCCATGCGGAAAAAAATTCAATGTGTTTACCACAAGTATGAATGCAGATGAATTAATAAAGTCAAAACTGAATAATATACTGCACTTACAGACTCAAGAAATATATGTTCAATCATCTTATAAATGTAAACCCATTTGAATTTTAAAACAATCTCTCTATAAAATGAGAGACGGAGCTTGAAATGTCACATGTATAGCAATTAGTTTCTGGCATAGACCGTAAAACACAAAACTAATAAAAAAAATTTTAAAAAAAGGGAGCACAGGCTGACCTTCTCAGGATGTCATTTGCCTGAGTGACAGAAATGTGGATTCCCAATGATTTCACGGCATCCATTACTTCTGAAGCATCTAGTATTCCTTTAAAAAGTGAAAAATACAAAGATAAGTATCTGAAAAGATGACATAGCAAAATATGCTTAGAATGCGACTATATTTGATTTAAAAGTCTGTGTTTGGTGGGTCTTTACTCCCAAATTCATAACTCAAAGCCTAAGAACTCCAAAAGGTTGGCACCAAGTTTACATTCAGTAGAAAAGTCTCTTTAAATTGAAACAAGATAAGTTTTACTTAGTTATTTATCTAATTAAATGTGAACACTCATATTTCAGGACAGAAGTATTTATGATACAATAGCTCATGGCCCAGACATCACTTAGGATATTAGATATCACAGGCACACTGCATTACTCTAAACTCCAATTTCTAAATTTCAAATCACATCTGGCCCCACAGATCATAACACATTTGACTATTATACCTACTGAAAAGAACTGAAAATGTTAGTGCTAAAGACCTGATTCAGGGGACAAGAATAAAGGACTGTTTATAAAGCAAGCTTCCAAAGATCCAACACCCTTAGAGAACCAAGCTCTTTGAACGGAAACATGTACTGTATTAAATAATTCAAATGATATGTGAATGTATATATAAATTATATTTATGTATATATCATATATAATTAAATATATGTGTGTATATTTATGCATATATATAATGAAAAATTTCCCTCTTGCTGAGCAGGCCTTAAGTCCAATAAGAGAGATGTTGGTTTTTACCAAGGTATGTATGTATATGTATATATACATATATATATATGCCTACTATATAGTTCACTTTCATGTTGCTAGATGTTGTGAAGGGAAAATTTTAAAAATCCATATTCTCCTCAAACTCTAAAACACAAATATAACATGTATCATTTTCCAAATCCAAAAATAAAGTCAAATTCTTTTCTTTTTACTTTTATTATATCTTTCTCTATTTTTTAAGATTGTAATGTGATTACATCATTTCCCCCTTCCTTTTCCTCCTTCCAACCCTTCCCATATACCCTCCCCTGCTCTCTCAAATGACTTCTTGTTGTGATATATGTGTGTGTATGTCAATATATTTATATATGTATATATTCTTAAATATGTAAATACACCCTGATTAGTCCACATAGTGTTACTTGTATGTACATGTTTTAAGGCTCATCATTTGTTCCTTGATAACCAAGTGGTATGCCCTTCCCTGGGGAAGACTATTTATCTCGCTCTCAGAATTCCTTAGCTGCCTGTCGCTCTTTGTCTGAGGCTGAAGTTTCTTGAGCTTTCTTCCTTCCACATTAGTACATCTATTGAAGTCATCCTTGTTCAGGTCTTGTTTAGGCAGCCATGTTAGTGAGACTCAGTAGATGTAACTTTCTCCCCCTCTTCAATAATGACCCCTGAACCTTAGGTGCAGGAGTTGTGTTGGAGATGAGATCAGTTGGAACTTGGCTCCACAGCTCTGCATTTTGATCAGTTGTGATCTTCTAGAATGGTCTCCATCTGTTGCAAAGAGAAATGTCCTTGATGAGGAGTGGAGACCACACTTACTGTGGGCATAAGGACAAATACTTATAAAGCAGTTAGGGATTGTGCTGCTTTGGTAAGTGGTTGTTGTAGGTTCTCCTCCAGGTAATTGGCTAAGTTTCCAGTACCAGCCATGATTTCCCTCTTGTTGAGCACGCCATAAGTCCAATAAGAGAGCTGTTGGTTACTGCCAAGGTATGTGTGTCACTACCGTACGCTCAGGGTTATTGTGCCATGCTGGCCATTGTCGTGGATCCTAGGCATGTCCAAGTGCCACAGTGTGTATGTGGAGGTGAAAAGACAACTTTCAAGAATCAGTTCTCATCTTCCAGTGTGGGATGAGGGACCAAACTCAGGTTGTCAGGTTTGCACAACAAGCGCCTTTCTCCCAGAACCATCTCACTGGTCCTGATAAATCGTGAGTGCATGTATCATTCTTATATCAACTTTACTGTCGCCTGGTTAAAAAATACATCAAAAAGCAATCATAAATTCAGTCATACTTTTCATTTGTATAAACCATTTATAGAAATTATGTATGAGAAACCATATACATGTGAGGCATTACTAATCCATCAACAAAGACACTTTTTCATACAGAGTTCTCAATTTTTCTTTATAAGAATCAAATGTCTCAAGCTCCAGACAAGGCAGTTTACTGGCCTACAAACCAATGTTTCTTCAAATGATAAGCTCTAATCCTTACTTAAGGAATTGCAAATATTGTGCTCATCTGTTAAATTTTTTTAATTGGCCATCTGCTATGTAAATCACCATCTTCACTAGGGTTACTACTGCTATGATGAAGCACCATGATCAAAAAGCAACTTGGGAAGGAAAGGGTTTATTTCACCCACAGTTCCCTGTAACAGCTCATCAAAAACAGTGGGGGCAGGAACTCAAGCAGGGCAGGAACCTGGAGCCAAGAGCTGATGCAGAGGCCATGGAACGGTGCTGCTCACTGGCTTGCTCTCCATGACTCACTCAGCCTGCTTTCTTATACGGCCCAGGACCAGCAGCCCAGGGATGGCACCACAGGCCCTCCCCCATCAATCACTACTTAAGAAATGCCCTACAGGCTTGCCTACAGCTTGATCATATAGAAGCATTTTTCTCAGTTGAGGTTCCTCCCTCTCAGATGACTTTAGTTTGTGTCCAGCTGACATATTATCTATCATAATCACTACACTAAATGTAATCTAATTCAAAGACTGATAAACTCCCCTAAGGACTTGGCAAATTTATATGAGAGTATTAATATTTTTTAAATATTTTACATTAGAAACTCCAGTAGAACAATCAGTTAGCACATGGTACTTCTGAAAGGTATATTACATTGTGCTAAATGTATGTTAGTTGAAAGATTACAAGCAAAATACAACAGAAGGGTGAATAAGAGAGAGTCAAAAATGAAGTATTGTAAAGGATGAACAAGACACTACCAAAAACATAAACCAGTTCCATAAAAGGAGTAGTATGAGCAAAGTGTGACTATTTATTTCACAAAGATCTATTCCAGACTCACACAGTTTTAAAAAGTCATGATAATTCATGTGTTGGCAAAGGGTAGTGACTCAGGGGAGCATGAAAGGGCTCTACAATGCTAGTGATACTCTGCTTCTTAATCTGGAAGCTGTTTGCAAGTTGCATATTTACCTTATAAAAATTTATGGAGTTTACAATTATAGTTTGTAATTCATTAAAATTATAACTTATCCATTTTACTGAACATATTATACCAATAAGCATCTCTCTTCATGCAATCTCTCCAACTGAGTAGCTGGGCTTCTTCCCTAGATGCTCAAGAGGCAGCCCATCAAGACCATAAGCCCTGTGTACAAGTCTTATTAACTTTGCTCACATCTACAAAACCAAAGAAAGTTAAATGACAAGTTCACTAAGACAACAGGTCCACACAAGAGCAAAAACCCTGAAAGCTGTGATTCACTGGGATGGCCAATGTAAAGCAAAAATACTTAGCCATCCTGAGTTTTTGGTCTCCTCATCTGAAAACATGGCTCCCATGAAGATAGTGTGAGATAAAAAATAAGATACAGAAAATGCCCTGAACAAACATAGTATATAGGAGAATATAATAAAAAGTAGTTCATTTCTGTT
Organism: Peromyscus melanophrys; assembly: GCA_902168415.1. NCBI lineage: Eukaryota > Metazoa > Chordata > Mammalia > Rodentia > Cricetidae > Peromyscus > Peromyscus melanophrys. The sequence continues at coordinate 7,697 of CABHPR010146569.1, forward strand.
TCCTCAATCCCCAAAAAGCTCCATGCAAGAAAGAACACTGGTGGTGAAATTATGCTTACTTTATTTACACATTTGCAACTCTGTTTTTTGACCATATGAACTGAACAGAGAAGGAATTCTGAGAAATTTGGGTGAGAATGTCCAAAAGATTAGGTCACAGTAGGACTTGAATGCCTCCAGCTAGTGCACCCGTCTGCCTCCACAAACTGACATACAGCCTGAAAAGCTCCCTGCAGCAATGGACAGAGTCTGGTAAGGACTTAATCCTGTTTATTATGAATGCTTCACTTGTAAGCACGTGGTTAACTGAAGACCAGAGGAGGAAAAGTCAGATGCAGTGAGCCAGGGCCAGTAATTAGACTGTGGGGAAAGCACTGGCTCCAGGATCAATGGGAAAATGTTGGAACACAGTGTTAAACTCTTGAACACAAGGGATCTATGAAATGAGGGTTTATCAAGCTATATTAAATGACATTCAAAAGGTGAAAGAACCAATCCTGGTACAAATCCTATGAAGTACCAGCACAAAGTCAGATATCAGTTGAGGGGGGAAATATCTTCTAGACCTAAAGAGCCAGGGTGTTATATGATGAAATTTTGTAGAAAAGAAATACAAAACCTACAGATAAAGGACTGAGACCATGTGAAATATCAAGAGACCTGGGGTAGGAGGTTAGGCCATAAAGAAAAATTCCTACTATTCTTGACTAGTTAGTTGGTTCTAAAACAAAAGGTGATGTGGTCTTGGTGTGTGATCTTCCAGCACACAAGAAAAGAATGTGCCATTTTCTTCTTCGCTGATTTCACTTGAATCCGTGGATTATAATGACCACCTTTATATCTTTATCTCCATTCTGTGACCTGTAACTTAACTTAGAACATTCCAGAATTCTCTTATCACTAGTAAGTACCCTCTCCTAGCCACCTTGCAAGCACTTTGCAGACTCAGAGGGAAGTGGCTGCATGTACATACAAACTGAAAAGGATGTACCTAAGACTCTACTATCCTGGTATCAGATAATTCACAACTAAACATAAAACAGAGGGGAGAGTATATTAATTTTTATAAGAATGTTGTGGCAAAGCACCCAAAGCTAGATGGTTTAATTCACAACTCCGAAATCAAGGTGTAAGCAGCACTATGGACCTTCTGATAGTTCTAGGGTAGGATCTGTTCTCTGTCTCTCTCCTAGCCTCAAGCTTTCATTGGTATGTAGATGTATCATTACATGGCATCACCACCATGATCATCTTTTATGAGAGTACCATTCAATAACAGAATCAAGCCTCATCTGAATACCCTGAACTGATTACACATACAAAGATCATGTTCTCAAATAAGGCCCCTTTCTGGTGTGCTGGAGGCTAAGACCTCAGCGTATCTTTTTGAAGAGACACAACTCAGCCCATAACAAATGAAGTATTCTCTCTACACAGAAGGGATTACCACGACATGTGCAGTAATAGGAACTAAGATAACAACACAGAGCAGGCAGATAAATCAAAGCAGAACCCCTGAGGGGTTGCTAGGGCCTGAGCTCTGCACTCTAGATGGTGGGCAGTATCCCTGATGATAACTTTACCTACTACTTCAACTGGGGTACTCAAAGCAATGAAGCCAGTAGAAGGCAAATGGAAATGCTTCTAGAATGGTATCTTTGGGGGCTGAGCTGTAATATTCCGGTTTGACTTATCAAGACTTACAGCATGATACTAATACAACAACTTGGGAATTGCTTCTCGGTGTCAAACTTAATTTACTTCAGGAGCATTTTCTATTACCAAGATCTATTAGCAGGTGTATTAGTCAAGGTTCTCTAAAGGAACAAAACTGGTTAAATGAATACATATTACAAAAGGGATTTATTACACTGGTTTAGACAATATGGTCTGGGTAGTCCAACAATGGTTGTCTATATGCTGGAGAGGCTGAAAACTTCATAGAGGTTCAGTGCATGGGGCTGGATAGCTCGTCAGTCTCATCTTAGAATGAAGGCCTAGAGGTTTCCTGGAGCCACTGGCCTTCAGTTCAGTTTTGAATGCTGCCTTACTTTCCTATTGCTGCAATAAAACACCATGACAGAGGCAACTTAAAAAAGAAAGTGTTTAATAAGGCTTATGGCTTCAGACGCTTAGAGTCCATGATGGTGGAGCAAAAGCATGGCGGCAGGAACAGCTGAGAGCTGACATCTTGATCCACAAGTAAGAGGCAGAAGGCACACTGGGAATTAAGCAAGTCTTTTGAAAACTCAGGCCCACCACCAGTGACACACCTTCTCCAACAAGGCCACACCTCCTAATCCTTCCCAAACACTTCCACCAACTGGGGACCAAGTTCTTACACATATGCGCTTTACAGGGGCCATTCTCATTCAAACCACCACAAAGACTAAAGAAGTTGGGTTCCAGTGTCAGCCAAAGGAGGGTAGTAGCAGCAGCAGTAACAAGAGTAGATGAATTCACAAGGCAAAAATAGAACCTCTTTTACCTCAGACCTCTTCATACATGCTAAAGAGTGCTGCCCTGAAGCCTTCTACTCATATACCAACCCAACCAACACACCACACACCCATCATCTACCCCTACAGTTAATCCTTCCAAAAGGTACTCTCACAGACTTGCCCAGAGGCATGTCTCTTAGTAGATTACAAATTAATTCAAGTTGATAACCAAGATTAATCATCACAAGAGGGATAATAGAAACACTATATTTTCCTAAAGGCATTTTAACTTCACTAATTATCTGAGGGTTTTCAGCTTCACAAATGGTCATGGTGGTGATAGTCAAGAACAGCATAAAATTCCACAACACTAGAATACATCTCTGTTAGGCCAGCAAATGACCAGATCTAATTGACCAGACTGTAACTAGGTCTAAAAACCTGCATAAATAATGACTGCACTACTGTTTATAAACGACCAGAGCTGACAATACAAGAACAATTAGATGATTCGCACACTGTTACCAGAGTTGTTAGGGTCAGAGCCCCGCTAACAAGCTACACTGGGCCGTCTGTCCTCCATAAGCCAACTAGAAACAAAATGAGGTTGGAGAAGTGACTCAGTAATTAAGAATGTGGACAGCTCTTGCAGAGGACCAAAATTTGGTTCCCAGGACCCATGTCAGGTTGTTCACAATTGCCTGTGACTCTAGCTCCAGGGGATCTGAAGCATCTGGCCCCCGTGGGTACCTGCACTCACCATGCACATGCCCATGCACAGACACACTTACATACACATACATGCACACATATGTACACATTTTTGAAAAGTAAAAATAAATCAGAATTAAGAAAATAAAAAAGGTACAATGGTGAAAACAAGAAAGGTGGGTGGTTCTTAAGTACAACCATATTAGAAAGAAGAAGGTCTGGTGCCACACTACCCACCAGGTCCATCTTTCCACATGGTTCAGGTTTAAGCAGAGAGCCAGAGGTATGCAGAATGAAGCAGTCCTGGTCAACATCACCCGTCAACATGGTCCCTGCTCCAGCCTCTCCTTTACAGCAGCATGACAGGTTGTCAGAACTGTGTGAAGTCTCTTTCCAGGAGAAAACCTCTCCTTCTGGTGGAAAAACAAGCCAGTCATTTCCTTCTCCCAGCATAACATTCCTTAGGAAATTCCTATGTCCTGGAACCCATTGTTTCCATAGTCTATAGCCAAAGGAAGTAGGGGCACAGTGTCTCTAGAATATCCTCATTCCTTCCAGGACAGCCAAACAACTGGAATATTTCCCAGCCACTAAAAATTATGTTTGCAAAAGAAATGAAAACACAATATAACATTAAAACAGACATGGGACACAAACCTACACATACACGACTGTGAGTTCATTTAAAGAAAAAAGAAACCAAGAGGGAAACAAAGTCTATAAGGAATTATGAAACTGATCAAAATGTAAAAATTGATCTCTAAATAGCAGTGTTAACGGTCAGCTTGACAGAACCTAGAACCACCTGGGAGATGACCCTCTGGGCACATGCAGGGATAATCTCGACTATATTAATTGAGAAGGGACACCCTGCCCACTGTGGGTGGCACCATTCCCTAGATGGTATCCCAAACTATGTAAACTAGAGAAAGCAAACTGGAATTCATTCATCTCTCTCTGTCCATCAGCTGCTTCAAGCTCCTGCCATTCTGACTCCCCACCAGGATGGACCCTTGAACTGTGAACCAGAAAAAACCTTTTCTCCTTCTGTTGCTTTTATCGGTTTTTTTCTTTGACAGTTTCATATATGTACATAATAAATTTCAGTAATTTTCATACCCTATTATACCCTCTCTAATCCCCCTTTCCCCAATGAAACCTTTTTTCTTCCCAAGAAATTCCTCTGCTATTTCCATGTCTTTTTCTGTGTGACCCACTGAGTTTAACTGGGTTGTTTGTGAGACTGTGAGTAGGAGGTCATTTACTGGAGCACGGGCAGCTTATTAGGAATTACATCACTGAAAAAAGTGACTATTGTAGAATATTATTTTAAGGTGTGTTACTTTTGTTTATGTTGCACTTGTTTAACTCTGTGAAGCTGTGTTACTGTGCCTGTCTAAAACACCTGATGGTTTAATAAAAAAACTGAATGGCCAACAGCAAGGCAGGAGAAAGAATAGGTGGGACTGGCAGGCAAAGAGAATATAGAAGGAGAAATCTGGGAGGAAGAAAAGGAAGAAGTAGCCAGAGAAGGAGGAGAACTCCAGGGGCTAGCTACCCAGCTGCACAGAAAGCCACAGAGTAAGAGTTAAGATTTACAGAAGTAAAAGAATGGGAAAAGCCCAGAGGCAAAAGATAGACGGGACAATTTAAGTTAAGAAAAGCTGGCAAGAAACAAGTCAAGCTAAGGCCTGACATTTACAAGTAAGAATAAGCCTCCGTGTATGATTTATTTGGGAGCTGGGTGGTAGGAAGACCAAAGACCAAACACACAACAAGTGACACCTGTTCCCCTAGCCACCATTAACTGCTCAAAGTCCCTAAGGAAGGGTGGGGCCTCATGTGGAAAGATTGACAGGCCCAATCATATTTATCTCTGTGCAGGTAATCACAGTGATTGTGAGTTCATGGGTGTAACAGCCATTCATTCCACACACCTCCTCATCCTCTGGCTTTTCCGTTCTTTCTGATTTTCTCAGAAGGGGACTCAATGTTCCCTTGAGTCTTGGAGGGTAATACAGAGGACCTACTTACAGACAAGTATTCCACCATCCTTTATTCTCGGCAATTCAACCAGTTATGAGTCTGCATTAACCACTACCATAAGATGCTTCTCTGACAAAGGCTAAGAGCAATACTAATCTTTGGATATAAACATGTGTATTTAGAAAGCAGGGTGACTAGGCGTTGGTGTAGAAAAAACACAGTGGTTCCCCTGAGGTCCCATGATCTCCCTACTTCCAACTCTTAAACAGGTTTATAGTACCAGACAAGATTTATCTTCTTTGAGCAGGCCTAAAATCCAATCAGGAAGCAGTTAGTTACCCCTATAACATCCATGAGATCATTGCTCCCATGGCTATACCTTGCCTGGCCAGTCGTTTGTATAGCTCTCAAGGTTCACAGCTGAGATGACTTTCTTCCCAGAAGCCTGCATCTCACCTTCCAGCCCTATGAAAGCTAGACAGCAGGGGGCATGTTCCCAGGTCAGTACCAGCATGTTTCTCCATGTTCTGTGACCAAGAAGTGTGCTGTCTTCAGCAATACTCTCACCATCTATTTCTGGTAGACACGATCAATGGCAATAGTTTGGGGAGGGGCGGGGTCTTCGTGGCCCCCCTTGGTCAATATTTTGTTTGTTTTTTGGTTTTTGGTTTTTGGGGGTTTTTTTCGAAACAGGGTTTCCTTGTGTAGTTTTGGAGCCTGTCCTGGATCTCGCTCTGTAGACCAGGCTGGCCTTGAACTCACAGAGATCCGCCTGCCTCTGCCTCCCTAGTGCTGGGATTAAAGGCGTGCGCTAGTTGCTTTAGTTTTCCTGCCTGACCCACGGTCAGGATAAATCTCTTTCACCTGCCAGTCCCACCGCCGCTCAGACCCAACCAAGTAAACACAGAGACTTATATTGCTTACAAACTGTATGGCCGTGGCAGGCTTCTTGCTAACTGTCCTTATTTTAAATTAATCCATTTCTATAAATCTGTACCTTGCCACATAGCTCGTGGCTTACTGGCATCTTTACATGCTGCTTGTCCTGGCAGCAGCTGGCAGCGGCTGGCAGAGTCTCCTTCCACCTTCCTGCTCTTTTTATTCTCTCTGTTAGTCCCGCCTATACTTCCTGCCTAGCCACTGGCCAATCAGTGTTTTATTAGCAACACATTTGCCATACAGAACATCCCACAGCACTTCCCCCTTTTTTTTTTTTCAAAAAGGAAGGTTTTAACCTTAAAGTAAATTACATATAATTTGGGAATTTGGGCGTAGCTTCTCTTACTGCTTCCTGCTGGAGGGGGGCGCTGTATCTTATGGGGACACAAAGAAAATTTTAGGATCATGGAGTAGTCCGTGAGGGTGTATCGTCTGAGCCAGTTGCCTTGAAACGGTTCTGGATGTTGGATCATCTGAGCCATGGTGTCATTGGAGACCTTTCAGGTGGTCTTGGCTGGTCAAACCTGATGTATCTTAATCTGGAACAAATCCATAGCCTCTGGCTTTCTGTGGAAACAAAATCAGAGCTTCCTTTCCAAAGCAACATATCTTTACATCCAAATTTTGAAGTCAAGGTATCTTTAATATATACATATTGGTTTAACTCAGCTTCCTTTACAATCAAATATCTCTCTGCAGTTAAGAATCCCAAAGACAACACAATGCAGATTCTCTGTGTGATATCCATCTTTACGTGGCTTATATTTTATACTATCTTTACTGTCTCTTTAAAGACTTCATTTTTCAAAACTATCTATTTCTTTATATAACTGTATATATTCCTTTTTATCTCTATGTACATTTTTACACACATTTTAAAGCATTTAATGTCTTGTTTCATCTGAATCTGTTTTATTGTGAATCAATTGTTTTAAACTGCAGCATTTCTAGGACTGAAACGGTGCTGCAGCTGCTGGCTCCGCCCACCTCAGCTTCCCAACATGGCGTGATACATTTTCCGTCCGCTCTGGTAGCCTTCGTGGGTCTATACTTCTATCAAAGCAGCGTTTAGCTCAGAAACCTCTTTTTTTTATTTTGTACTAGCAAAGGCTAAATCCACCATGCAGCTTAATGTGCCACTTGCAGATGTCTCATTCCCGCCATACTGCTGGTCAAACACGCACACCAGGAACCCGCCATACAGTAGCTCAAGCCCGCAGGCTGCAGTTAACTTGAGAAAGACAACTAGGAAGCTGTTTTAGCTCCGTTTTAGAATCTTCTTTTTACGCTTTCTCAGGTTTTAAGTGGAAATTCCTGCCCCACCTTATGGCGCCATTTGTAGCTAGAGTTTTCCAGTCCTGCCTGGCCCACAGTCAGGACAAATCTCTCTGTCACCTGCCAGTCCCACAGCCGCTCAGACCCAACCAAGTAAACACAGAGACTTATATTGTTTACAAACTGTATGGCCGTGGCAGGCTTCTTGCTAACTGTTCTTATATCTTAAATTAATCCATTTCTATAAATCTATACCTTGCCACATGGCTCGTGGCTTACTGGCATCTTTACATGTTGCTTGTCCTGGCGGCGGCTGGCGGAGGCTGGCAGCGTCTCCTTCCATCTTCCTGCTCTTTTTATTCTCTCTGTTAGTCCCGCCTATACTTCCTGCCTAGCCACTGGCCAATCAGTGTTTTATTAGCAACACATTTGCCGTACAGAACATCCCACAGCAGCCTCCCGGCTGGTCAAAGTATTTTATCACAGCAATAAGAAAAGAAACCAAGAGCAGGGTTATAAGAGATGTTTGTTTTCTTTCAGAAGTTTGTCTGTATCACCTGAATTTCCTGAAACAAATATATTCTCAAAATAATTAAGACTGTCATTTTTTACAATGTCGTGGGCGTGGGCATGTGCGTGTGTGTGCGTGTGTGTGCGTGTGTGTGTGCATGTGTATGTGTGCATGTGTGTGTGTGTGTGT